>JAEPRB010000477.1:0-18456 GCA_016758965.1 Circinella minor
GCAGTTATAATATTAGTTTAGCAAGTATTTTTATCTCGTTTTATATATAATGGTAAGTGTATGGTTTGGTTTTCAAATGGATATGATATTCATTTTGTTAATTACAATAATGATAATTTAATAATAATAATCTAACAAAAATGATAATTCATGTGTAAATATATAGATATGGAAAAAGAAATAAAATATAAATGGATAATAAAAAACAGAATTGTTAACTCACTTGAGTATCGAAGTTTGTATTTGGAGGGAGAGAGAGGATGTTATCAAGATTGCTACTAAGATCGGTTACATTGGCTGTCATGTTGTTGATTTGTTGAAGTAAAGCGATAATATTTTCTTCGTTATTATTGTTGATCATCGTCCTGTCAATTCTACGTTTCAAATCTCGTGTTTTGGATGCAAGCTTATTAATAGCATCAGAAAGCTGTTGTTTTGGACCATTTTGTGGTTGGTGTTCTTGTTGTATGGTAGTCGCAGTTGTAGAAGAAGACTCTCCCCATATATGTTGCATATTTATTTGTGGTCGAACAGTGACAGATGGATCATGGAGCTCAATGTAAAACATGTGTTTGCATGGAAACAAGTGTTGTTGGAAGTAAGGATAGGTACACGAAATTATTTGGCTGTTTGTGCTTTCACCTGTTATTATGGATATTAGTACTTATATATTTTGATGGATAGAAGGAAGTATAAATGTGGAAATAATCAGAAATAACTTACATTATATGCTGTATTGTTGGTATTGCTTGCGAATGACTCAACCAAATATTCTTCATCAAGCAAGTGAATGATGGTGGATGGTGATGGTAAAGAATTTTCTTTTTCAGTCTTGATTTCATTTACACGAAAACGATGTTCTAATGCACCCATACGACCAACATTGACAGACAAACGGCTGACTTCTTGCTTAATGTCAAATGCAACTTCTTCCACTAAAACTTCAACCAATACATCAAGACAATGTGTACGTTTTCTTTTTAAATAGCATGATTTTAATTGGTTATGTCAGCTCTGTGATAATATTAGTAAATAAAGTGCATCATGCTGATTTATATAAAAGTATATCCGTATTTACCTCAAGATAGTTATTTGTTTGCATTGCATAAAAAACTTCAGGTTGATAACTAACATTCCAACATTCACATGCTTTTCCATCCCACATATCAACATAATATGTTTTAAAATATGTAATAAATTCTGGTTGTGAATGAGAAAACTCGGTAATAAAGGTGTTTAAGAGATTATGGAATTGTTCGCGGTTTTTTTCATACATAAGCGCCTTTAAGGGAACTAATCTTTAAAAATAGTTTATTTATTATATATAGGAAAAATATATTGTATTATATTCAAAACACGTGATGGCTCAAACAACACCATGACCATCACCTCTTTATATCAAAATCAAGCATGGCGTCGTCCCTTAGTCCTAGCCAAGAGAAGGGATATGCTCATTACCATTCCGCCAATACTTTTTAATCTATAAAAACTTTTTTATTTATATTATAAATTTATTATTTGTTATTATTTTATTATTCATTAAAAAATTAAAAAAATTAAAAAAAATATTTAATTTCTAAAAATATAAAAAATTATTTACATAATATTTTATTTTTGTATATCTAATTAAAAACAAATTTGAAACATATAAATAATATTCTTAAAAATTATATTAAGTATTATTAATTATAGTATATATAATTCTATATTCTATAATTAAAGATTATTCTCCTAAATGAGGTCTGATATGTGCCTTTGCTTGAGCTGGCGTATGACCAATTGATCCATGTACCTTTGATTGTACATTTTGCATCCATGCACACATAACATGCCAAATACAATGCTGGATTGAACAAGATAGCCAAACTTGAATTATTGCGTTATCCTCTGGCAAGCTACAATCAATGGTAAATCTTTGTGGATTTAAACCAATAGAGGATAATGAGTGGAACCAACCAAGGAGTGGTCTTGATGATAAATCATTGGTAAACAAGTATGTGATCGGAACACCACGTCCAGCGACAGAATCATGAATAACCATGGTATACAAAACACCATCCTTGTACTTTGATACATCATGAGTAGCATCTAATGAAATAAATTGAGCTTGGCTAAAATAATTAACTTGCCAGGGAGCTGCAAAACCAAATGTGAAGTCATTACTACTAAGTCGTTGCTGTGGCTCTTGACCTTCCAAAGTATCTATCCAAACATGATAACCACTTTGCTTTAACTCAACAAGTCGTTTTCCAATCGATTTAAAATCATTTGCATGTCTACTAAAGTCATTACTACTAAGTCGTTGCTGTGGCTCTTGACCTTCCAAAGTATCTATCCAAACATGATAACCACTTTGCTTTAACTCAACAAGTCGTTTTCCAATCGATTTAAAATCATTTGCATGTCTACTACATAATTCTTGGTGATATTTTACAAAAATGTTATAAACATCAATTGTATTAATATGAGCATCACGGGTGGTATTTGGATAGACATTATATTCGCGCTGCAAATATTGTCTGACATCACAAACATTATACCCCTTACGGAGCTCTTCCAAAATTTGTTCATGTAAGACATTAGACTTAGGCAAAAACTGAACGTCTTCAATACTACCAGGAGTATGAAGAGTATGTTCATTAACATACTGAAAATAAACTTTCTCTTCATTTTCTTCATAGCAGTATACCATCAAGTTTGCCTTGCAACCAATGTGTTTTGATCGTTTTTGGATTGGACGACGTTTGATACCATCTTCATCATATTCATCATCCTCATTCGAGTCAGTTACAACTTGTTTACGTGCTTTATGATGACATGCATAACGTATTTTCCAAACTATCTTTGCTTTACGCTGACGTTTACTTCTATGCTGGCCTGTTGTATATATTATAATAATTTTATTTATCATATTAATAATCGGCTAAGGTACCATTGACAATCTAAATTCATTACGATTTACCATTGTTTTTATTGATATCCACATTTCTATCATGGGAATCATCATCCGAGCTATTATCCAAAACGATAACTTCCTGTCCTTGGGAAATTTTCTCCTTTCTAGAGGTCAATTGATCATGTTTTTTTAATACTGTAATGGTATAAGTACTCAAAAAAATTAAAAATTTACAGCTAATAAAAAAATTCGCTGAGTCATTGGCGTATATACCACAAAAATTCCCCAATATGGATAAACTGCCTTTTTTAGAAAAAAAGAAGAAAATACTAAAATTTTATACTGAGGCCCTGCAGGGCAGAAAAAAAAATGCTTCCTGCAACAGGTTGCTGTTACGGTAAATGCTAACGTGATAGTAGTATAGGTATATAACAAAATATAAAATAGTATAATTTAATGTAAAATTGAAAATACATATTCATAAACATCAAATGACATATGGGCTACTGAATCAGCCGCTGTAGCAAATTAATAAGAATTAACTTGGAAAAGGAGTTATCTCAACAGTCGTTTTTTAATAATAATATTTATATATAAAACACTGTTTTAATAGCCATATTATAAATTGTTTGAATAGATATGTATAATAGCTCGTACGTATAGGTTCATGACCTCATATTACACCGTATAATAGCTCGTACGTATAGGTTCATGACCTCGTATTACACCATTACTATTATTTGAAGTGTCATAGATATCATTATGGTAAGTTGTTGAACTATTATTATTATTATTCGAATCGTAAATCTGTTGAATAATACATTTCAATCATATATAACCTCACACTAGCACATAATAAATTTACACATGCACAATATGTTACGTATCTTAATATTTTTTACGTTTCATTTTATATGTGAATAATATAATATCGTTTTATTTAATTTTTATTTAATATAATATTCCTTTAATTGATACTTCTTCTGTTACTAATAATTTGTTGATAACTATGATATGTGCGATTAAAAAAAATTATGGCGAATGTTGAGGACTATAATTGACCCACCTTCCTCTTTTCTTTCCCTTTGAAGTTGATGAGTTACTGGTACTACCAATGCTACTAGCTGATGATGCAATAGGTTGTATAGCGACTTGAGGATGAGAGTTAGAATGGGAAGTAGGAGTAGGACTGGGAAGCGCTAGGCGAGAAGGGAGAGGGGGGGTAGGAGCGGGACGAGAACGGAGGGGAAGAGGTTGTGGAAGAAGAGATTGGGGTGGAATTGGAAGAGTAGGAAGAGGTTGAAATGATGAGGGAATGAAGCCAGAAGAGAAAGATGACTGAGCCTGGTCGCTTTCATTGATGTTGGTGTTGTTGGAAATATTCGATGCCATCAACAATTGAACTTGAGAGTTCAATGCTTGCTGATTGGTAAGAAGTATTTGCTGATTATATGAAACTTGCTGTAATTGTTGGCTTAAGCCAAGTAGAATGGACTCTATCCGCGAACTATCTTGATGATTCTTATTGAGAGAATTTTCTATTGTGTTTAGGCGATCATTATTTTTTTGTTGGTCTCTTGTCAATTTATAATTTATTTCAGAAAGTCTGTTTGACACCTCGATTTGAGAATCAACAATGTTTGGGACCAGGCCTTCGTATTCTTGTAATCTGTTAACAGATGGCCTATTTATTGCGTTAACTACTTCTTCTTGGAACTCTTTGAAGTTCGTACTAATGAAAGGATTATATTTTGGATCATCTGGCAACTTTGAGCTAACAACACTGTTTTCTTTCTTAAAATATAAATAGACAGCCGCGTCTTGAAGAATTACTCTTCTGCATCTAACCAAAAGTCTCAAAAAACCTCGTTTCGCAGTGTCTGTGCTTCGTTGTATTGTTGCATGTGTTTTTCGAACCCGTTGGCCATTTCCTTGCACCATTCTTCCATTTTCTTCAACAAACTCAACGTTATTGTTCTCATCATCATCGTTATCAGAGATACCATCGTCTTCATTTTCATCCACTTCTCTCATTTCTTTTTCACAAATTATTTTCCATGCCTCATTTTCAGAACCAAAATAATCTTCGATCCAAGGAAAAATCATTCTTTGAAGCTCAAGAGAAGGCGAAGCATTATTTCTTGGTAAATGAAAAGCCTTATCCCAAAAACCTGCCATTCCTCTGGCAAATTGCGATGGCAATTTACCAAGATAATGTGTCTCTAAACGACCTAAACGATCCTTCCAACCCCCACCTCTTTTGATCAAATCAAATGGAATTCCAAGCGCTTCAGCTTCAATTGCACCAGCATGTCGACCACCATGCGTTACTCTTGTCGTAAAAACATCATGTTCAGCAAATGCATTTTTTGCTGTTTTATACTGTTGAGTTCCACTGAGACTTAATGGAATTCCAAGCGCTTCAGCTTCAATTGCACCAGCATGTCGACCACCATGCGTTACTCTTGTCGTAAAAACATCATGTTCAGCAAATGCATTTTTTGCTGTTTTATACTGTTGAGTTCCACTGAGACTTTTTTCTGGATCATCTCGTCCACGCAAAACTTTCCAATTATGCCATCTATCTTCGTTTAAGAATTCACCGTTATCCTAATTTATAAATTATTTTGTAAGATATTAGCACGCATTATCTTCGTAATCCTATCAAGTTCCTATTTATATATAAATACCTGAAGCAAGCTAAACATTAAAAATGCAAATGCACCAACTGGACATCTAAACACATTTTCATGGCGAATGGCGCATGCAAATTTGACTTCACCTTCCTTTAAAGTTTTACCTTTGTCTAAGCAGAAAACCAAGCCTACAACTTGCTGGGTTCCTCTGTGCTGTTTTTTAGGAATGATTGTACAAAAGCAATCAGCAAAGTTCAGATTTCTAAGGTCTTGATCTCGGAGAAGCATGTGATGACGAGCAGAAATAGAAAACATCTCTCTCAATCCCGATTTGCTGTTTGCTGTCCAGAGCGATTTTAGAATCTTAATCAACTGTCCAGATTTGTACGAGTCCCGAATCACACAGTGAGCAGCTCTATCAGCATTTGTCTGTACCTGATCATAGACAAGGCTGCGTTCGTATTCTTTGATGATATCAATAAGATTTTTGGTTCTCTTTGGTGATGGCCATTCGATCGAACGCTGTGTGCTTTGAAACTCATGAAGAAACATCAACGCTTTTTTATACTGATTTACAGATTCATAGCTTAACGGAACTATAAGCATTTTTGCTTTTCCGTCTCTACTGAAAGGTGCTGCCTCTGTCACTACATATTGGAAATAAAATAAACGGAAAGCAATATATTAATATCACAATAGAACGCATGTTAATGAATAATTTATTCTACTTACACTGAGGCAAAGTCGCAGACGAGCTTGGTTCATTATCATTTCTCAAGTAAATTTAAGTCCTAACATCTGAACCAATTGCTACATATTTTGTATATGTACGCTTAAATACAAATTCTTTAAAAAATGCAATGACGAGCTCAGGTGGCCCCACAGTATATGGGTATTCTGGATCAGTATTAAATCGATGCATATTTTCATCGCAAAAATTCTACAGTTTACAGAGTAAAATATTAAATATAAAGTAAGAAGTACGTAATATTTTTTTAAAAGAAATAGTTTAACTACCTTCCAATGAGCTATTGGTTGTCTGTAAGCAAGTGCAGTACTTGGTCTCACTTTTCTCGACAGTACCTCGAGTGCGGTATCTAATTCACTTAAATCTCTTAAAGAATTAGCGTTAGTAACCGAAACATTCGCGTGGCTATTTAAGGCCATTGACGCGTTTGTTATATTAGTGATAGAGTTCAGGTCCTGTTGGTTGGTTTTCTTAGGGCGACCACGAGCACGCTTCGTTGGACGGGTGTCTGCGGGTACAGTAGGAGTGGTATTGATTTCGTTAATGGAATGTTGGGGATTCATGTTAAATTGTTAAAGAAGTAAAAGAGGTTTTTTTTTGCGCGATATAAAAAAAAGTACTCAGTATTTATAACTTAAAAAGTTTATTATACTAGAAAATTCCAGCTTATTCACCAGTATTCCTGTGTTTCATCTCAGTATTCTTAACTCTTTTCTTTCTAAATTTGGGAATTTTTTGAAGCATTCTAAGAAATTTCATTGGCGGACTATATTTTTTCTTACCAAAAAAAAAAAAATATGATACTGTATTTATCCTTATATACCTAGGATTCACCAGTCAATTGTTGTTGCTGCTTAATAACTTCTTTGTAGTTATGAACACTACATTCAGTAAGCCGAGCTTGACTGGTTCCTTGGGATAAAATAGTTGGGTTTGGCGAAGTAACTGAATGTTGTGGATGTTGCTCATTTCGAAGATTTAAAAAAGAAAATTGTAGATGTAGTTGTGATCTGGAAGTAGAATCAGCGAAAAAAAACATTCAAACTCTTTAATATACTATAGTTACACAACGTTTATCCTATGGTATTGTAAATATGTGTGTCGAATAGTTTAATATGTCTTAAATTAACATGAACCATATTTATCGTTGTAGCATATATACTAATAGCTTAACAGTAGCTAGATCGATTTTGTAATTTATTATAATTGATCATCTATTTTTATATAAAAACGAGATAAAAATACTTGCTAAACTAATATTATAACTGCTGATCTCACCTATTGCTTGGTCCAAGTAATATTATAATTCAAACCTCATTTTTATTTCTATTACATCTAAGAGTAATAATGACGACAATCCCTTAGGTCCTTTGCAATATAAATCTCGGTTGGTTTGACGATTGTTATATTATTATTGATGTTGCTGAAATGAACGGGTGGTTTATATTGCTTCATTTTATGTAAAAAGGCGTGTTCTGAAACTCGGCTCGAAAAAAAGGGCACGTTTTTATGTATTGGTAATATTAACTGCAGTTGGTGAATAGTATACAATTGTTGTACATGCTGATTTCGGTTATGGATTTAACATTGGTGAATAGTTGATTAGATCTTTTGATTCCTTCCATCCCTAAATTAATAAACGTGTTGACCATCATCAGCTAAAAAAGTTTATAACCTCGTTTGTCCTGTTTCAAATTTTTTTTCCCAAAATAATAACCCACACCTGTTAACTTTTCTGTGTTCCCTTACAATGGACAATGGGCTACATCTTGCTAAACTCATTCTCACCAGGGATCATTGTAAACAATTTGGTTACCAATGTTAATTAAGTTCCACCATCTATATACGAAAAAAACGGACAAATAATATTATAGCCAGTATATGATATTCATAATTGTATTCCTCTACAAAAAAAAAAGAAATATGCTGTTAATTTTATTCACTCTTATTATTTTATATACGCCTCTGCTAAAGCTTGACAATTATTTTACCTTCTTTTCATATGCTAATGAGCATCTTATATATGCTGACACTTGGTTTTTTGAAAGTCTTCTTTTTTTTCTTATGGTGGTTCTGACTTGAGTATTTTTTTTTGTCCTCCAACACGAAATCACCTTTTTTCTGACGTGTGTCTGGCTTTTAATCAGTTTTATTTTTTAGGGGGGGAGAGCAAAACCCTAACTCTTAAATCCGGGGCCATATAAGTATTTTGGGAATGGATGTTGCTTCACAGTTTGAATTATGAGTCGTCATATCTTGTTCTTCTCTATCTTCTTCCATCGGTGTACCTTCAGCTTCATATCCTTCAATGTTCGAGTTATTGTCACTTTCATCTTGATAATCGACAAGAGGATTACAATCTTATTGAATACTTGAAGTGCTTGGTTGTTAAGACATAATAAGGTAAGTTAAAATAATATAATAGGAGTATTCAAAGGGAAAAATGTGATATTTGGTTATTTTAATAAGAGTAGGAAATAAAAACAGACAAGGTATGAAATCCTTTGAGTCTTTGTTATATATCTTTAATAATAATTTAAAAACTAGAAAATAAAGTTATTTCTTTAAAATAATATTTACAACCTGTATTTATATGTTTTATATTCTATGAGTTATAGGGCTTGGTTAATTGAATGATGTAGGGGATTGATATTAAAGTTGGGTACTTAGGATTAGTCATTAATATTGAGAAGGTTACTATAGCTACTGTTCTGAAGTATATTGGGCTTAGCCATAATACTCTCTTTTATTCTTTAATTTAAATAGACGAGGCGCAGGGCATCGTTATGCGATTTTACTCAGTTTCCTTTTTAGAATTGAGTTATGTTCATGTAATCCTTAAACATCAAAAAGAATTAAGTCACATCTAATGTCCATCTAATGAATTTTTCCCTGTCACAACTTTTTATTTGTTTTTGGGGGACCAAACAATATTTTTTTTCATCTTGCTGCCCTTGATAATGAGTACTAATGAGAAGAAGGGGAAACATGAAAAAAGGTGTACAATCAAAAAGGTGTACTTTTTGAAAGAGCGACATGGCAGTCACAGAAAAGGTGTACAATTGAGAGCTTGATCATATACCTGATCCACTCTTCTATACAATATGTCAAAGCATCTTTTTTTCAAATCATAATATTTATTGTGCTTAATTAAAATAATTTCATAATAATTAATACAAAAAAAAATACTATTAATTATTAATATACTGAAAAGTAATACTATCTGCTTTACTAGTAATAAATAAAAAAGAAAACAAATAAAACTATGCCAAAAACATACTGGTCATTTTTATAGCAAACATAGAATCAAACATTATACTTTATATTTTATTTAATGAACTACTATGCTTAAAATATTGCCAATTTTATGGAGGCATTGTTACAAGAAGAGTCCTAGCCGTTATTATTTTTAATTCTCTTTCACAATTTTGACATATAAGTCATTCATTTATCCCTTTATTTTTAAACATTTTTATGCTGTTTATTCTATTATATTTGTATCTATCTTGTATTTTATAAATTCCTAAATGATGCTTGTACCAATTTCCTCAAAAAATTCAATATCTTCTCGAGTAAGACGTTTTCTGTGAAGATATCTCTATGTAGTTTTATAATCAGCAGCGAGACCAAGAAAATCCCATCCAGCTTTATGATAAGGTCTTACAGAGGGCCATTCCATATGGCGTGTTCTGGATGGGATAAAATCAACCACGCTGAAATGATTTGAACAATGAAATAGGTTGAGTGGCTGTGGGTGTCGGTTGGTATCTGAAGGGATAGTAAAAGGTAGGTAGAGAACAGATTTCCAATATGTATTATCCGTAAAAACTGCAATGGGTGTAGTGTATGCATCTGCAGCAATCTGTGAATCTCTTAGGGCATCAAACCAGTAATCTGAACTACAACTTGTATGCTGTGCTGTTTCAGGTGTTATACTGAATTCCAATCGATTAATTACACGATTCATAATATTATCATGGCCATTACAGAGAATGTCTCGATAAAACTCATAATTGGCATCAAGATGAGACAGCATAGTCTGTTTAACTTTGGTATACTGAATTTGATTGCCATGCAATTGCAAAGCAAGAGCACGGTAACTGCAATACCCATCACTTTTAATTGTTTTCAATCCAACGGAGCATTCAGTGGGAATATCTGGATGGACAAAACTAAAAAGATTAACTTAGTATTTTCGTCTCAATTCACTTACCTTAGTTTATCTTGAATACCTTGTTTTTTTTCGGTTGGTTTTCTTAACAGTAGGCCAAAGGTCATCAAGGTCGTTTTCTGGCTTTCTTTTCAAATTAGGTTTTTCACCCTTCTTTGTTTTTTAACGTCTTTTTCATGTTTTTTTCCAATTTTCTTTATATTTTCCTCCTTCACTACACCCGCCTCTTCGACTTTATTTTCTTCTGCTTTGTCTTTCTTAACTTCATTTGATTTGATATTCATAATATGCTGCATAATATCGTTCGTTCCATTTTCTGTATCCTCGGCCATATGTTCGATATCATCATTTGTAAACTGTTTGACTTGTATATTAAGCAAGTGAATTGATCGTTCATCTGCAAGGCCAATTGGATTTTGGTTGGATACATCCAAAATTTCTTTTGAGATGTTCCTAGTTGTGTGGATGAAATTTTTTTTTCTGGTTTTTTCTTCTACTTCGATAGATTGATGTTGTTGATGTTGCTGACCATTGAAATGGGAAAGGTCAAATGATAGATCGTTTATAAATTTTTCATCAATAAGTTTGTTAGTGACATCTGGTGGGCGTCCGTCATTAACAGTTTTTTTTGATGGTCTTTTGTGTGTTGCTCATGGTGCGCGGTTGTATGTAGCAGGTACAGCATGCTTTTCGTAATTAACAAGAATAATACGTTCGTCTGAGCGAATATAGTTGAGAATTTGGGGAAGAGCTAAAGAAAGAGGTAGATGGTGGATTGTATCTCGGTATAAATTATGGTGAAATGATTCTACTGCATTTGTTGTCCTGTAAGGATGCTTACGAAGATTATCATCCATGCCTGTACAATGTCGAAAAATCATGCTACTGATGGATGGTTGCAGCCACCATTGGAGCCATTTGTAGCTGTTTTTGTAACGTGTAACTACTTCATTGCATGAATGACAAAATTCTTCAGCATCTTTGGTGGTTCGAATTGTGTATACCAATTCTCGAAATTTATCAGCTTCATCATATGGGATGATGTTGTTATTGCTGCTGATCCGCTGAACAGATTGCATTCAATGCATATAACATCCTTTTAAAAACGCATCCCATCATTCTTTCCAGTGTACTGCTGATAGGCTTATAGAAATCCCTTTTTTTGGGCTAAGGAGAAATCCATCATCATCCCAAGAAACGAATCTTCACCATCAAACTTTACTTTGTATTCAGTAAAGAACACAAAGAAATACTGCGCGAAATAGCTGTGCGACAACCCATCCATAGCTGCTTGAAAAATGACAGCATGCTTTTTTAACTCTTTGATGTACATAACAGTCGTGCAAAGATAGTATTCTTTTTCGATGGCCTTGTATGTAACATCAGTAACAGCTGGTAAATCACTGAATCGACAGTATGTTTTAATGGCTGGTGATTTATACATCAAGAGAAATGAACCTGGAATAACTTGGGCATAAAGAAAATACCCAGTATAGTTGTTCATGATCTTCCCAAATTCACCAAGGAACTCGCCTTTTCTTGGCATATTTATTTGTTCACGTCTTTTATTCAACTTATATTCGACCCTGTAGTACCTAGAATTGGGTTGATATCAACTACTGAATAAACAATTTGTCCAGTTCGACGATTGATACCTTGTACAGCGGCCTTCAGTGTCACTGTTGGATCGACTAGTAATCTTTCAGTCAATTTGTCTTTTTCTTCCTCAGACAAATGCTTGGATACATATGGACCATGATTATGATTTCCAATTTGTTCCAACTTGCATTTTGTGTTAACAAAATGGTAACGCACTTCAGCTGGTCAAGTGTCGACATGCTCCAAAACACTTCCACAATTCTTGCATCTAATAACAGTACATTGCTTGTTAATCAGTTTTACATCGAATTGTGGACGCAACTCTTTCAAATAGAATCTGCAACCTTTCTCATTGCATCGCACAAAACCATTACACTTTTTCAAATATATATGAACGTCGTTCTTTTGCTTTTGAGGACTATAAATCTTACACATAGACCATCTGATATCCAAAGAAAAATTAACGTATCTGTAGAACAATAAGAAGTCATGTCATTAGGAAAAGAATAAGTCATTTGATTGATCGTAAGTACACTTATAATTATTACTTTTTCTTTTCGTTGTCAAACTCAGCAGCTGCTTCTTCCTCATAAGGCTTTGTTTCAAACTTTCTTTGGAAAAAAGTGATGTATTTTGACATTATTGTAATTTATAGTGATAGTTTTAAGATTCGAGTATTTCGTGTGTGTTTCAGGAACAAAGTAAAAAAAAGTACACTTTTTCATATACAGCAGTTTTAAAAAAAAGTGTATTTTTTTCCTGCTACTCATACCGTGACTCTGTTTGCTATGTCGCTCTTTCAAAAAGTACACCTTTTTGATTGTACACCTTTTTTAGTAACACCCTGAGAAGAAGGAGTTAGGGTATATCCAAAGGGTTGCTCCAAGCTATCCTTCACCAATCTTCACCTTTTCCATTATTGATCTTAATACTTTTTATCATTGGTTTAATAATATTGCTTTACAACATGCAAATTACGTAAAAAATGTTTCATATACTGTCGTTATAAATTGGGCGGATCAATACCTTAGCCAATAGTAATAGAATATAACAAATGATAATAAAGGATAAAAATATAATTCAAAAGATACCGCTTTATTATTTGATGAGCAAGGACTATTTATATGTTTTCTAATAATGATAATAACGTATATAATGTGGATGACATGTAATTACAAGAAGAGATATAAAATGTGAGTCATTGCAGTAAAGTACATACTATGATGATTACTAGAATGGCAACAGGAAGTTGACTCATAATTATAATATGTAGTGTAACAAGATTCAAAAAGGGAAATGATAGTGACATTGTTTTTAGGCTACGACAATACTCTAGTCAACAACTCAAATTCAACTTTTAATAATACTATAACTCACATTGGTCGTCACAAAGAAGTCCAAACAACTTTATACTTTATATGTGATCATGTAGGAAAACCTCAAAAAAAGAAAGATGCTGAACAAAATTAACCTAAAAAACGTCAACGCATCAATCCTACTATTAAAGTAGATTGTAAAGCAAAAATTGTTTGTAGAATTTTACTTGATAGTACTTGTGAAATTATTTATTATTAGCAGCACTCCTCGCACGATCCTACAGAATATTCAGAATTAAAGAAATCACATCTCCCTATTGAAGTAAAGAACTAGATCAATGCGCATGTTGAAAAAAGCATGGATTGGAAATCAATCAAAGATTTGTTACGTTTATCACCTAAAGAATTACAAGAGGTTAGTGAAGTATAAATTAAAACGGTCCTTCGTGGGTTGATTTCATCTATCTAACAACTTTTATATTCTTTTGAGGCTGAAAATGATGATTCCAAGGTTCCATTATCATTATTAGTTAATGCATCTGATGTTCAAAATGCTATCTTAGCAAAGCTTTCAAAGTTGTCAAGAAAAGCATATATTGATAAAGAAAGTGTTTTGTTGTGGTTTGATAAATTACATAAAAGAGAATATCATGTTCTTCAGCATATTTGAATCAAGTATAGAATACAGGGACATTAAATAAACTTTAATGAAGAGGTCCAATTAAAGTAAGAAATGTTATACAATATTTTTATAATGTTGCCATTCTTAAAATATTATCAAATTCGTTAATATTTAATATATTATATAAATATTTTTTGAAAGAATTAAATTGTATATTACTTATATATGTATAAAAAGAACTTTTTATTTTAATATTTAAAAGATAATTATCAAATTCTTTTAATAATTCTGTACTTCTTTTTATTCTATTATATAATTTATATTTTGTAAAATCATTATAATCTTCCACTTTATAACCTGCAAATTCTAAAATTTCTTTCTGTTGTACGTAATTTATTTATATTTTCTATATTATCATAAAGTTCATTATCTTTTTTCATACTTAAATAAAATCTATTACTGAATGCTTTTTTTGTTTTATAAAATTTATCATTTTCATCAATAATGTAAAATATATCTTCTAACTTATAATTTTTACAATAATCATCAAAATAAATTTCATGGGAACAAGTTTTACAGAAATTAAATATATTATATTTTTTATTATAATAAAGTCTATCAGTTTTATCATTTATATCACATATATGATTACATTTTTCACAAACTTTTGGCATATGTTTTGTACAATAAGAAATATCATTTCCTACTTTTACTTTACATGATATTTCTTTACATAAAGTTAGATTATTATTATAATAAATATTAAATTCTTTTTCTAATTCTTTTAGTTTTTCGTCAATATTTTTCAAATTATCACAATGTTTTTTATATCCTTTTTTAACATTCTTTATTTTTATAGATTTTATTTAATACATTAATTTTTTATAATTTATTAAAAGATAATCTTGTTCATTTAACTTTATATAATTTATATTATCATCAAGAAAAACTTTATTATAATAATTCAATGCAAAATATAATTCATTTATAGATGTAATATTATATTTTGAATATGTATATAAAACTATTTCATTCCATTCCTTAACTTTATAATACTCTTCTTTATAATTTATTTTTTCTATAATTTCATTTTCACTTTCCTCATTTTCACTTTTTATCATGTTTTTATCTTTATTAAATATTTTTTCCTTTTTTCTTTCAACTGGAGATGTTTTAATATATTCTCTTTTTGTCATTTATTTATTTTTAAAGAATAAAATTCAATTTTAAAAATTAAAATATGCAAAATTAATTGCTAAGTTTTAATTAACCCTATGTTCTATACTTAATCCATATATTTATTCTAATTCATTTGTAATTGGGTGGGTATCGCCATAGCAAAAATTGTTGAGTAATAATAGACATTGTTGGACAGAGCTATATGGTGTTGGATGTATGGATGATCGAACTTATTTATTAAAAAATCTTATTTGTTATTTAGATTTTACAAGACAAGAAGATATATGTATTGATTCAACTCACAAAACTTGTAAATCATTCTTGAATGATGAAGACTGTTATTTATTTACAATTGTTGCAAAGAACAGTTCAACAAACAAAGGCTGTTCAATGGAATTTATGATAACAAATAGTGAAACATCTGAAACTCTATCCATGTGGTTAGAATGGTTAAAAAAAGAAGTTGAATTTACCCCTAAAACAATAATGATAGACTGTAGTCCTATTGAAATTAATGCAATCCGAGTTGTATTTCAAGAATCTGTTCGTATTCTTCTCTGCCATTGGCACATAAAGCGTGCATGGGATAAAAAGATTAAAAAAGATGTAAGTATTATTATAGCAATCGATTTATTTTAGTCCTATACTTACAATCTAAGTTTATATATAATATATATATAATATAGGTCAAGGCGTCAACTGGTACTAAAGATTCAATGCTCTTACGAAGTGAAGCTCATGCTGACTTAAATAAGTTAATGCATTGTGAAAACCAAGATTATTTTGAAGTTTTCTGAAATGAATTTGTTATTAAATGGAGAGATAACAAAGGCTGTCTTGAGTTTTATGCGTATATGTGGTCATGTTGGTATCCCAAGAAAGAATTGTGGTGCAAAGCATGGCGTTCGTCTTGGTCATTCCATACAAATAATTATGTTGAAAGTTGGTACAACCAGTTGAAGTCTTTTTATCTTGGTCGTTCTCACTGTTGTCGTGTAGATCGAATTATATATACATTAGTTGAACTTGTAGAAATAGATTATCGTCAAGATGCTTTACAAATCAAATATAGTTTCAAACATATGAATTTGTCTGCTTACAAAAAACAAAGAAAAAAAGAAGCGAATAAAGTCGCTCTTGATGTTGCTAATAGTATAATTACATTTGAAATGGTATGGTAAGTAAAAAGTTTATATATGTGCACCCTTTGTTTTTTAGTATCTAGCTCTAATTATAATGCTTATAGTTATATTGTAGATCATTCACGGACCATGGAAAGTGGTATATGGTTAATTATAAAAAGAATGAAAATGGACAATTGATATTGTCGACATGCTCCTGTCCTGATTTTGAATACTCTCATAAACTCTATAAACACATTTTTTTAATAAATCATATAAAAAATATTCCATACCAAGTCCAACATATAACTACACAAAATAATCAAGTATCATCACCATCACTGTCACTATCACTACCATCATCCTCTGGAACAAGACTTTTAGATTTACAAGACGCTACATTTCAAGAATACAATAGAAATGCAAAATTATTTTTACAAAATTATAAAAAATTAGATTGTAATCAATTAGAACAAGTAGGAGCAATTTTAAAACAATCATCATCTTTATTTGAAAAAATAATTAATCCTCAAAAAGGACCAGGAAAACAGAAATAAAACATTATTGAACTTTATTATTATATTCTTAATTTTATTGTTTTTGGTGTGTTTTGTTTACTTAAGAAATAATTGTGTCGTATTTACTAAGGTGCAAAACAAAACTATTATGCTGTGTTTGATAGTGATGATTCCCCCTGACACGAATTGCTCACTTTTAAAAAAAAATCTTGTCTTTAATTTTTAAGAAAAATTACTATGTTGGTCCCTTAAAAAAAAAGTTCTTATCAATTTTTTATTGGAAACCAGACATTGGATGTGACTTAATTCTTTTTGATGTTTAAGGTCGTTCTTATGTTCATGTCTGTATTTTAAATATGATTTCTTATTTCATCTAGGATAAAGAGATAATGTTCTTATAATAATACAACAACGTGTATAGAAATTTTACCATATGTAATAGGGTACTTCTTTAAGCTTAAAGATTTGGCAGGTATGTACTTCTCTTTTTCATATCTTTATCATATGGCTTTATCGATTTCTCATAACTATTAAGTTTATTTTCTTCTATAGTAATGGTTTTCATGGAAATATGTTATTTATCTCTTCTTCAAAATTATTCCATAACTATTTTATTTATAGTTTAACTAACCTTTTTTTCTTTATATTATTGCATGAACATGATTTATAGTCTGACTAATCGCTTTTTTTCATTATTATTGCATAAACATATTATTTATGACATAACTAATTCCTCTTCAATATTATTGCATGAACATTTTCATATACTGAAATTCCTTTTTTTTCTATAGGACGGTATGGTTTCATTTCGCGTTTCTCTTATCATGATTTATTTCGTGTTATTTATTTACATTATATTTTTGTTATATATTTATAGTTATATTTATTCCAAGGTATTTTAAATATATCATGCTTAGCTCTTTATATGGTAAACGAAGACTCATAATATTATAAATTTAGATAAAATAGTTTAGCTTTTATTATAGTAGAAATTTTATATTTATTTTAGTATAGTAGATAAAAAAATAAAAAATAAATAAAAGATACTTCTTTATGTATATAAAAGAAAATAAAAAGAAAACGCTTGATCAATCTAAAAAAATAATAAGCCAATACCAAATGCTAGTTTTAAAATGTCCGAAAGAATTGAGCCAATACTAAAGGCTATATATGTCATGTGTAAAAAAAAACCCACTAATATGATACTTTGATCGAAAGGTGTAACATGGAACATTAACCAATAGAGTGGAAGATTAAAGTTGTTGTGAGCCTCTCATCGTTTTTCTCAAAGACTCAAACTGCTAAAAATAAAAAAACGAACCAGTTTGAGTAGCTCAAATCACTGATTTGAGCGTGTTTGAGCAGATCGGATTTGCGCATTATGGTTCTCAAAAATTCTCGAACCTAATAACTTAGTCAGCTCAAACGAGCTTAAACTTGCGGTTTGAGCCGAGTTTGAGCTGGTTAAAAAAACATTTTATGTCCAGTGATAGTGGTAGTAGTAACAATAAAACTAATAAAAATAATGTCGTAGCCAAAATAATTAGTTTACTATTCATGTCGTAATTATTAATCGGTTATTTTTAATACCGATTATACTTCTTTTACTGCGGCTTCTTTTCTCATTTCTTACTATATCCGCAGTAACAT
>JAEPRB010000478.1:0-18358 GCA_016758965.1 Circinella minor
TGGTACTTACCTTGTTGGATCGCCAGCCTTGCTACTTACCTTGGTACTTACCTTGTTGGATCGCCAGCCTTGCTACTTACCTTGGTACTTACCTTGTTGGATCGCCAGCCTTGCTACTTACCTTGTTGGATCGCCGACCTTGTTACTTACCTTGGTACTTACCTTGTTGGATCGCCAGCCTTGCTACTTACCTTGGTACTTACCTTGTTGGATCGCCAGCCTTGCTACTTACCTTATTGCATCGCCGGCCTTGTTACTTACCTTGCTACCTACCTTGTTGTATCACCGGTCTTAACACCTGTCTTGTTGGATTATCAGCCTTGTCATCTACCTTGCCCCTTGTGGCCCATAGGATTGTCATACGCTCATGTCAAATCAACCAGGATATCTATATGTTAGATCAAGGTATGATAAAATAACATGAATATTGTTTATTCTTGGATAAAGAATTTACTTGTCGTCTGAAATAGCATTATAAATAGCAATTGATATAATGGAAAATTTTATTAAAAAAAATGCATCACTCACCTCAGTGACATACAGTTGTCACACAGACATTTGAAGATACGTAGTTCATAATTTGAGAAATGTAATAAGATATCTATTGAGTAGTAGTGTCTTTGTAAATTAAATGTTCCCATAGGTAGCAACATAAGATAGTTCCAATTGAAAATAATAATAAAAACATTTACCATTATCCGTTTTATGTATTGGTTTTAAAAAATAAATACATCGCGGTCTCCGTTTAAAAGTCCAAACTTGTTGAGAACAATAATCGCCTTAAACTGTGTTTATTATGTTTGTTTTCATGTTTGAAGCATTGTTTTATCGTTGATCCATCCTCTGTAAAACATTAAGGAGAATATGAACTGTACTTATAAGGATTTCTTCATTCTTATATATCTATATAAAATTAAATGGCAATAATAAGTAATTTTTTTTTCTTTCTCCACCATTACCTTCAACGTTTGTAGTACTTGGTTTCATAAATTTGTTCTCTTGGTCGTATTATATCGTCCGCTTGCATATATAAGAAGTTTTTAGTTCCTCTAGCCACCATCTGGTTTTAATTAAAGTTTGAAATGTATGCGCGGTTAAAATAAATAAATTCATGCACCAACTGCACCAATACGTATAGCCCAATAAGTAGTACAGGTTCAGTATTAAAACTCATTTTGACAGCTTCACAAAGTCTAATTATGGACGACCGTTAACGGTAAAACAGGTAAGAAGTTCACCATTGAATATATGAGACATAGCGTGTTTTATCAAGCTAAAGGGGATAAAGTCAGTAAAATTCTAAAGGACATAATTGTCGCGCTTGAAAATCTACTGGTGATAAGTTTATGCACTCGCTGTTCCAGGTGAATGCGGAAAAACCAAACAGCTATATACAGTAAAAATAAATAGTTATAGACAAAATTAGCAACATAATAGACGGCCATTGTAGTTTAAAATACGATAAATTAAATATTTTGAAGAACTGTACCTTTTGAATATTTTACATATTATCTGTTGAATGTTATTAGTCATTTGACTAAATGGAGAGAGAAAAAAAAAGATGATAGTATAAGGAAAGTAAGAATATAATAAACAATAGAAGTAAAGTGTGAAAAGGGTGAAAAATTAAAGTTACAAGCAGCTGTAAGTACTTTTTTTTTTGAATGTTGGGAGAAAAGAGAAAGTGAAAAAAATAAGGTCAAAGTAAAAAAAAAAAAAAAAAAGAAGAGTAGTAAATACTCACTCCACTTCCTTTTTCTTATTATTGATAAGAAAGGATAAAAAAAGAATGTGAAAGGAAAAAAAAATTAAAGTTACAAGTAACTGAAAATAAATGTCAAGAAAAAAAGTGTAAAAAGGAATGTCAAAAGAAAAGAAAGTAATACTTCTTTTTTTTTGAATGTTGGAAGGAAAGAGAAAGTGCAAAAGGAATGTAGAAAGGAAAAAGAAATAAAAGTTCAAAAAAAAAAAGAATAGTTGGTAGGAAAGAGAAAGAGCAAAAAAGAAATGACTTGGTAACAATTTTTAATAGAACTGGTCACTGTATTTATGCTGTGAGAGGCTCTGAAAGGTGGTGATCTACACCAGATAAATCCGCAGCATGCTATTACCATATTTATTATCATGTGAAATTGGGAACCGTGTCAGAAGAAAAAAAAAACTACCAAGATCTTTAAAAACTATAGATTGCAACATTCCATGTCAAAGTAAGATTGGTGTGTGACATTCTTTTGCCATGACAATAGGTTGCTTAACAACATTTTATTTAATATAGAAACAAACACGCTTTTTTTTATATGTAGTCATAGTAGTATGCTGTCGCGTAAAAAATTGTGAAAGAAAAAGACAAATGTAATGCGTCGGGGTATATCAATGGACATGAGTGTAATATCTTTCTATTAGGTGGGAAACTCAACAACGGCGGGAATATGTGGTATTGGATTCAAAAAGGGTGAGTGATAACTTGTAAAAAATATATAGAGTCTCTTTTATATTTGAAGAATATGTTTTTGTGTAAATTATTAAAAAGACCTATACATTTGTTTCAAGAAATTCAAAGTGGAATGAAGCATACGTCAGTATATGATGTGTACTTGAGAAACCACTGAGCATGTTAATCATCCGTTACCAAAGCACAGTCAGTTTCAACTAATCCTGAAGACACAAATGGAAATAACGGACTTGAAGTTCCCAACTGTCCAGTTTCGGAAAACTTGAAATTATGAACCGTGCCGCCACCAATACGTATTTTTAAGTGCACTGTCGAGAAAGTTTTAATAGTCCTGATAATTTCAAGTAACATGTTATGATTATGTTCTATTTAAAGAATATGTTGTGTAAATTAAAACTGATTACTGTATTGAATATGAAGTTTACTATATATACTCTAAAAAAAGAACTGTAACTTTGTTTCAGACAGCTTCATGTTGATGAAACTGGAAAAAAAATTACTGAGGTAGATTATTTGACTAAAAATACAATAGCTGTATTGAACTACACGAGTAATTTGTTGTAATCATAATGACATATATTATATATCTTTAAGATCTTTTTACTGCCGTACGTAACTTTTCGTTAAATTGGTAATTTATAAAATGTGAAAGTTTGAACTGTTTGGCAAAATACCTGTTGAACTTTGAGGTTCTAACCTGAGAGTTATAGAGGATACTATATAATCACATATAGTTAGATTAAGCTATATACCAGGTAAAAATATGCCAGTTTATATAATCTAGTTGTTTCAAGCTAGTTTGTTACTTCTGAGAATTAACTTCTAGTGATAAAAATGCTAACGCTCGTAATATATTGACAATAGACCAGCAATTTGATTAATTAATTAAAATTAAAAGACAAAGAACTTATTTATATAGAGTACGACGAGTAAGTGTATAAATTTTCGGAGATAAGTCGGCGAATCAACAGCACAGTTACATGTTTAGTGGTGAAGAATAAGTATATGAAGAAGTTGGAAGAAAACTGAAAGTATGAAATTTGGCGGAGAAGTGATGCCATTATACCAGATATTTCTCGATAGTCTTTCACTTGATGACAAAGATGATCAGAGCTACGTATCTTTTTCCATTCGTTGCATAAAAGAGTCAAGTAAATATAAACAAATGAAAAAGATTAGATGATATTTAAGCAAGTCCATATGATTGAATTTCCAATAAAAAAATTAGAAATTTCGTAGAAAATAAAATAAAAAAGATTATTATAACTTTAGTAAATGTTCTGGCAAGATTCCCAAAAAATAATCGCAATATTCTACCGGTTTGGTTACTTTACTATACAACTAATGGTACAGTACTAAATAGATGAAATTTCCAATCAAAATATACTAAGAAAGAAGAAGACGACCAAACATATTATTATAAACAACTGTTGAATAGATATTGACATTATTTAGGGTTACGTATCTGAAAAGGGGGGTTTTTATACGATATTTATGAATCATTGTACCTCTAAATAGTTGAGGTATTGAGAATACAAAACGTTGTTCATTTTACTTATAAAAAACATTATTCATAATATCAACTGATATACGTATCAATATTAAATCTCTCAACAAGAAGATTTACATCGATGAAAAACTACTCCTGACTTATTACACTTATAAATAAAGGAAAACAAAGCTAGCACATAAGAGGATGATCAGTCATATAATACTATTCCCTACCCTCAAATCTGTAAATGATGGTTACTTATTGGGAAAATAAAAAGCTAATAATTATTTTTCAAACAAAAAAATAAAGATCAGTTATGACTAACCTTATGTGAAACATCCAAAGAAAGAGCTTTTATCGTTTCCGTAAGAGCTTTGCATATAGGCACTTCATTTTTATTTTTTATATTTTTTGTGGTGGATAAAAAAAAACTCAGACGCCACCAAGTATTAACTTCACTCTCTCACTCTCTCTTTGGAACCTTTTTTTTTTTCTTCAAGTAGATCTATAACATAAAATATACATATAAAAAAATGAGTTCACCTGCACCACCAAATTCCACACCAGGTCCTTCTAATCAAGGTGGTAGTAATAGTGGTGCAGCAGATAACAAACAATCAACACCAACTGCTGCTACCAATACTACGGGTAATAATAATAACGATAAACAACAATCTCAACAACAAACCCAACCACCAACACCTCAACAGCAGCAACAACAACCTCAACAACAACAGCAACAACAGCAACAAAAGCCTTCAGCAGCTAATTTACCATCACAAGATGATTTAGATAAAATTGTAGCATCTTATTTACAAAAAAAAGGTTACAAGGCAACAGGTTCAATTTTTGCTCGTGAATCAAGTGGAAATACTTTATCTTTAGAAGAATTATCTAAAGTATTAACATCTTCAGGAGCTGCAACACAACCTGGATCAAGTCACGTAACAAAATATAAAGATGTTGAAGAAGGAGATCCAGACGCATATAATATTAGTTATCGAAATTTACGTGAATGGATTGAAAAATCATTGGATTGGTATAAGGTAAAAAATGAAAGGAGCGAGAATGATTGAAAACTATTGTTTTTTTTATATAAATAATAAAGAGACTATATATATGCGTTTTTTTTTTTTTATTTTATACTAATATAATATGTTATTTGGATGATATAATAGCCTGAATTACGATCTGTTCTTTTCCCAATTTTCGTACACGCGTATCTTGACTTGGTTAGCAAAAATTTGACAGAACAAGCTAAATATTTTATGGAAACTTATAAAAAAGATCATGTTGAATTACATTCATTGGATATCAATCGTTTGGAAACAGTAACTTCACCAGAACATATACGTGAAAATGAATTATCACAAATGTATCGTAATAATAAGTATAATTTGCGAATGTCTAGTGTTCCTTTTGAATTATTTCTTAATTATCTTCAAGATAATAAGTATATGCTTTTATTGCGAATCGTTAATCAATATCTCAATATTCAAGGTAAAGAAAAACCCCATTTTACACATATAACATATAATATATATTTGGGATTCTAATTTTTTTTCTTCTTCTTAGTGGTTCATGGAAAGTTGAAATCCGCGGGCGGATTGGAGATGGATGATATGGCGGGTGTTATTGGTATTGCTGGTCATGAAGCACAACAAATTGAATCGTTTAATCAACAACGTGTTCAATTGGGTGAGCAACATATGGATCCAGCTTTTAAAGAAGAAATAGAAAGAACTTTAAAGGAACGTGATACGGCAAAAAAAGAAAGTCTTGCAGCAGATCCTGTAAGTTTCTTCTTTATTATAACAGAGTTGGAAAGGAAGGAGTTAGAGGGGGGAATATAATTTCATATGAGGAAAAGAAAAGTGATTTAATAATAAACTGACATATTATATGTATATGTATATATATATATATAGAATGCTGCTGCCGTTGCTGCTACTACTACAGAACCTACTGTTTCATTATTAGATACATTTAAAAAAGTGAAACAAGAAGCTACAGCGGATGGACCTGCATTTGGTGATATTCCATTACCGCAATAGTAAGTTAGTTATTTAATAAGGAAATCAAACATAGAAATGATATATATTTCTTAACATATTGTAATGTTTTATAAAGTCGAGGAACAGATATTGAAGCAGAACTGGAATCATTAAAAGATTTAAGAAAAAGAGTATCACTTGGTAATGCTTCATTACCTAGCGTATGTTGTTATACTTTTCATAATACACATGATGGGTAAATATAATTCACTTATTTTATTATTAATAAATGTTTATAATGTATTATCTAACATTTTTTTTTCATTCATTTTTAGTTTAAACTGTTTAACAATGACAGAAGATGCTTCACTTATTGCTGGTGGATTTTCTGAATCATTTATTAAAATTTGGAGTTTAAAAGGAGAAAAATTAAGAGGTCTTCGTAATACTGTTAATCCAGCCCATGTGAATGATCGTAAGTCATTATTATTTTTTTTTGAAAGGGTTTAAGGTGAATGGATGAAAACATAGAAACTTACATATAATATATGAATATATTTGATGTATTTTTTAGATAATGATTTAAACCGTCAAAAGGAACGCCATGGATCTGAATATAAACGACTTGTTGGTCATGCTGGACCTGTTTATGGTGTTAGTTTCAGTCATGATAATAAGTATTTAATCTCATGTTCTGAAGATAAGACAGGTAATAATATATAAACCTAATCCCCTTTTCTTTTCAAAACTTTATATTAAACATATGAATTGACTTTTTTGAATTGGTTGAATTAATAATGATTTATTATCTTTTAGCTCGATTATGGAGTACACAAACCTATTCAAATTTAGTTTGTTATAAAGGTCATAATTATCCTATTTGGGATGTTGATTTTGGTCCACATGGATTTTATTTTGCTACAGCTTCTCATGATCGAACAGCAAGATTATGGAGTTGTGATCATATTCATCCTTTAAGAATTTTTTCGGGCCATCTTTCAGATGTTGATGTAAGTTACATATATATTTATTTATGAAGCATAGGATAAGACAAAAAAAAAACAAAGGGATTAATCCTTTTTATTGTTTCACTATTATTATTTAGACTGTCAAATTCCATCCAAACTCAAAATATTTGGTAACTGGATCAAGTGATCGTACTTGTAGACTTTGGGATGTACAAAGAGGAACGTGTGTGCGTGTATTTACAGGACATACTGGATCTATTAAAACAGTAGCTGTTTCTCCTAATGGTCGTTTGATGGCTTCAGCTGGTAAAGTATATATATATATATAGATATATATGTAATAGATTGAATTGTTATGTGTTATTTCAGTGATTAAACAAAAAAAAATTGTTTTATATATATATATATATATATAGGTGAAGATAAATCAATTATATTATGGGACCTTGGTTCTGGACGAAGACTTAAACGTATGACAGGACATAGTAGCTTCATTTATTCAGTTGCATTTAGTGCAGATAGTAATGTACTTGTATCAGGAGGAGCTGATGGAACAGTACGTGTATGGGATGTAAACAAAGATACCCTATCAAGTTCAAATGTTGGTTTTGGTACTGGTGAAGGAACAAATGAATCGAAACGGATACGACTTGATGAAAATGAACGTTCAAAAAAGGAAAAGAAAGAATTAGCAAAAGAAAAATTAGCAGCTAAGGAAGCTAAACGAAAAACAGTTGAAAGGTAGTTAATTATATTGAATTTATTATGTGTGTAACGTGCTTGACTAAATATGATGTATTTAATTTTTTTTTAGTAATGATCAATTGGGTGTTTTCCCTACTAAACATACACCTATTTATGATATTCGTTTTACCCCAAGAAACTTATGTTTAGTGGCTGGTGCTTATTCACCACCTGAATCATCTTAAGTTTAATAATTATAAAATATATAACCAATTGATTTTTTTTTTTGATTCTCCTCATTTTTTTTCCCTTCCCAAGTAAATATAACGTTTTATTATCTCTCTTTTCCTCATTTAAAATGGGAAAGAAAAAGAACCTAAAAAGAAAGGGAAAAAACAATTCACATGTGTAAAATTTTAATAATAACAATAATAATAATAATAATAAAAATTGGGTTGCATAAATCTTGATACAAATATACAGGATTTTTTTCTACATAATGATTAGGAAAGCTATTCTCTTCATTTTGGGGTTTAGGGAGATGAGGATCTTTTTTTTTTTCGATTGACAGTGTAATTTTTGAATGGTGGCACAATTACCTATGAACTTGCAGCAGGAGTGGGGATGGAACACCCATAGTCTAGGGAAATAAGTGCATAAAGTGAGTTAATCTTCTTATCTTAGCTGCGTATCCGGTAATGGGGTAAAGATTAAAACAATATGCCAGTTTCTTTATTCTGCTGTACGTATTAACTTCAACCATAAATATTAGATTATATATAGTATATAAAACAACATTATTATGAGACATTGGATAATACATACAAGTACAAATACAGTACGGATTGATGTACATACTATGTACTAAAAAACATAGCTATTATTTATATCATTAAAAGAAAGTGTTTAATCTAACTACGTACTCAAAAGATTCCTGTAATTTCATTATAATTAAAAGGACGGCTTAATATGGTAGAGACTTCTTTAGTAGTAGTACTTTCCTCAGCAGTACACAACCAAGTTTTGCAGAAGACGTCCCCCAATTTCATTCCATTCAGCTAAAACTCTACAAACAATTCGTCTTGATAGGTTGATCATCATAGCAATGGAATCCTTTGGCTTGCGTTCTTCAAAATACATTTTAACTATTTGCTTTTTTTTATATGGATAGGCAACTTGAACTCGTTGTCGGCAGGCGGAGCTCATCAGAAAGTTTTCCATCCTTCCAAATTATATATTGGTCACTGCTGTTAATGGAGGCAATATCTAAACCAACTTCCTTGAGCATAGTTTATAAATGAAAATTACTATTAAGAGAAAAACTATGATATTGGATTTAACCACACCTTTTATTTAAAGAATATTAATAATAAAGTTATGCGAGTGTATAAATATGGTATTTTGAAGAGAATAAAAATCTTTTGCTAGAGGTAACATGCTGCTTTATATATTTTCACTCATAATATATAATGTAACACAAATCCAATCCCACAAATCCAATCCCACTCATACCACATATTTAGACATAGTTCCATAAAGTCCAATTGATTAAAACGTTTCAACAAACATGTATTTATTTATAACCCACGTCTAATTCTTTCCTGGGCGATATGGCGCCCAATGGTTGATAAGGGGATCCCAAATATTATGACCAGTTGACGGGTTGAGATCCCCATATCAAAGTGCCAAAAAAAAAATATTTCTCGCTCCTCTTCTGTAAATCGTTGGCGAGGGCGTCTTGGGGCTGGGCGCCATATTCCTCCAAGGTCTTGGCGTTGTTGGGCTAAATACGTAAAAGAAAGTTTTCTTATAAGTATTTCAATAATATACCTTTCCTCATAATTACTATGTGTGTAATCTTTAACATAGACTTGAAAATACCTATAGCCTGGACGACCTCACGCTGTCCATCTCTTTGGAAACTGTTTGGGAGCGACGTTATGGAAGCTAGTTTGGTTCAGTTCATGATGTTTATAGATGAAAGAAAAGTATGTGTATCTTTATTTTATTCGATTCCTAATCTTTAAATAACGTGCTTGTGACTATCTATATGGTATGTTCCACACACAAGTATTTGAGTTTGGTAGGAGATATTAATTCAACATCTTTTATACCACTGACAACTTCTAATATTAACTCAGAAGGTTTTTATATAGTGTAGCATAATAAATAAAGTTTTTATTACAAAACAAAGTGACAAATGAGAGATGAACAAAAAGGAATATCGTAGTTAAATATGCAAAACTGAGTTGTTAATTTAAGGTTCATATATATTACTTTTACAAATCCAAAGGTAAGGAACGTATATTAGATGATCTTTCTTTTCGTACAGATGATATAGGTGGTCTGCTTGCTGTATTATTACTATCTATTGATATAGATGGTAATGTTGAATTGGTAGTAGTACTAGTAGTACTAGTACTATTATTACTTGTAGTGGTTGTATGGTGATTATTATTTGATGGTTTTTTTGCATTAGTTTCTTCTTTTCGTAATCGTTCTTCTTTTTCTTTTTTTAATCGTTTCATTTTTGTTTCCTTTTCTCTTTGACTTGCAATAATCGCATCAATAAATTCAGGAATCAAAGCACCTTCACCTGAATGATAATCCACTAATTGATGAGATAAGAACCAATATCTTTCAGAAAATTTAGGATCAGGAACCCAATTTCTTGAATCTCGTGTATCACCACCAATAAATTTAGTTTTTGTGGATAATAATTCGAATACTTCATTTGCATCATAATAATCTTGAAATAGAATCATACGATCTCTTAATGAAGGACTTGGGATATAATCAATTCGAACATCATGTGGTATCAATTGTTGTAAAGCAGCTTAAGGTAAAAAAATAAAAAGAGGTATTAAAATAAAAAGTTAATATGAAATAAACAATAAAAATTTACTTACTTGGAATTATAGTAATTCGAGTTATATCACCAAGAATACTAGCAGCTTTAAGTTGTATTTTTAAAATATGAAGTGCTTGAAGTGAAGGTAAATGAGTCAAATCATCAGGAGTTTTAAGAGTAGGTGGTTCTCTGATAGTTCCATAAACATTCTTTGTAGCTGTAAAATGTTGAACCATAGATTCTGTTCCTGTATAAGGTGATATCCTTTCTTCCTCTTTATCATTAATATTAATATTATTATTATTATTGTACTTATTATCTCGATTTGAAGAAGAAATTCCATGTTGTGATGCTGGTGATAAAGGTAATTGATGTTGATGTTGTTGTGATGATGATGATGGTGGTGGTGATGATAAGGATGTTTGTCGTTGTTGTAATATAGTTGATATGGTTTGAGTTGTTTCTTCATTCGTGCTACTATTACTCATAGTACTATTATAACTCTTCCTCCTCCTTTTATTTTTTGTTGTTTTTGTGTCATTTTCATTAACTACGTCTTCGCCTTCTTCTTCTTCTTCTTCTTCTTCTTCTTCTTCTTCTCCTCCTTGTGACGACGCTGACGACGGTGGTATAAACTTTTCCCCTCCATTTAACAATTGTTCAATTTGATCTGGTAATTCCCATCCAGTACATCGTGCTGTCATTAATGACGATTGAAAATCCAAAATTTGATTATCTTCTCCTAATACTGTCTTTAAAATAGCAGGAATACTATTCACACTATCTTCTGGTTGTGCTGGAGGTTTTCCAGTCCAGGGAATAGGAAATAATCGAGTATCTGTCCAAATATGAGGTACTGATCCACGTTCCACTAAGCTTGTTAAACATAATAATAAGACACAACCACGTAAATAATTAGCTTCATATTGAACTTGAGCCAACTTTTTACGTAAACGAACTAATTCTTCCAAATGAGCTTGGTTTTCTCGATCTTTTTCTTCTTTTCGTCGTTGTTCTCGTTCTCGAAAAGCTCGTTGAGCAGCTCGGTTTTGTGCTCGACGTTCTTGAACTGTAGGTGGATTAGGTTTACGTCCTGGTCTTTTTCGTTTACGAATATGTTCACCATTTTCATTTTCAAAACCGAAATCGGATTCTTGGTCGAAATGTTGAAAACTGAATCGTGTTGTTGTATCGAATGGTCTGTTATTGTTGTTGTTGTCAATACCGTCATTGGCACCAACAATAGGTGAAAGTAAAGTATCAGATGTTGGACTAGCGGATGAGGTATTGGAATTCATAAAGTAAAATTAAAAAAAAAAAAAGAATTAACTAGAATATATTGGCTTTTCTAGTTAATCGTTTCGAGAGAGGGGGGAAGGGGGTTATTGATATTAAATTTAAAATAGGTGAAAAGAGATTATTTGTGGGGTAAAAAAAAATACACTTTGGTTAATTGTTTCACAAATTATAAAAGTTGAGTTTTATTTTTTATTTTTCATTAAAACATTTTCATTAAATGCTATCAAATTATTATTAATTTCTGGATCTACTGGAGAAGCAAATGTTAACATATTACTTGTTGCTTTAGATAAAATGACTTGATATAATTCTTTAGGTGAATTAAATGTTTTTTTAGACATAAGTGAAGCAGCAATTCCAACAACATGTGGATTCGCCATACTAGAAAAAAAGAAAAGAAAATCATATTTAATATAAGTAATATATATATATACTTCAAATTTCTTTTTTCTTTACCTTGTTCCATCTAATACTTTAGTTTCTTCATTATTAGAATGAATCCATGTACTTTTAATATTAGAACCAGGTGCATATAATTTAACACATGTTCCAGTATTAGAATAATAAGGTACTTGATCATTTATATCTGTAGCACCAACAGAAAATACATTTGGATTGGACGAAGGTGTAAAATAACATGCATCTGTACCCGAATTACCAGCAGATACAAAAACAGGAATATTATATTCATTAACAAGTTTTGATATAGCTTCATCAATTAATTTTGATTTTGGTCCACTTAAAGATAAATTAACTATGGCTTTGCCTGGTGTAGCAGTTTGTATTACATGTGAAAGACCTATATAATTCATATATTGATATAAATTATTTTCGTAGAGTATATTGAATTATTCATACACTTTTTCCCTTCTCTTTATTAATAGTAAATATATATTTACCTTTGACCAAGTTACCCAAAGTACCATCTCCAGAACGATTAAGAATTTTGACAGAAAGAATATTAGCTGATTTAGCAACACCATATTCTTTACCAGCAATTTTTCCTGCAACATGAGTACCATGTCCACCAAGATCTATACTATCTTCATGATGAATAAAATTGGCAGTTGTTTTGGCACGTCCTTCAAAATCTTTATGCCCTATATTAACACCTGAATCAAGTACAAATACTTCAATACCGGATCTTAAAATTTATATTGAAGTCATTAGCAAATTTCTGAAAAAAAAAACAATCTTTTAAAGTGTCAAAATATTTAATTTACCCAGCGGATTCATCGAAATCATGTGAATCTAATTCATTCAATGTACGTTTATTAATTCTTGAAAGACCCCAATCTACATTTGGAGATAAAGTTCGTTTGTCATAAACCTTATTATTATTTTCACTATCTTGTTCATTAAAAAGTGTCGTCATATCATCTTCTGGAAGTAAAAAAGTAGCCTTGTAAATATAATTGGGTTCAACATAATCCACATCATGATCATTATGTATAGTATCAATGAATCCATTATCTGGAAATATTCCAGAAATAGCCACAAACTCATTATCAAGTTTAATATGATCCAAAGATAATTGACGCTCCATATCTTGTGCTTGAAGTAAAAAATTTTGTTCATCTAATTGAGCTTCTTGGTCCAATAATGAATCCATAAAAGGAACGTCACGTTTATCTTTTTTCCGTTCATCAAGAGAGGCAGCACGTAATGACATTAACATATATTCACGATGTTTAGATGCGATTAAATTATGTGCTATAAATAACAAAAAGTTAAAATTTTGTCTTTTGCTTTGATATAAAAAATGATATAAATTTGATTTTACCAGCAATTCCATTATAAGAATTATTTTTGAGTTTAATGATATGAGTAGGTGTTTTACTGTTAATACTTGAATTTTCAGTATTAGAAGTTGCTATTACTGTTGTTACAAATAATGCAGCACAGCTAACCAGCGCTGTACCATGAAATTTCATTGTGTTTTAGAGGGGACAAAAACAAATTAAAGTTGAAAGTTTATGTAAAAAGAAAAATCTGGCATATAAATGAAATAATAAAAAAGAAGAAAAAAAATAGATGATATCAGTTTTTTAATAAAAGATAATAAGTTTCAAATTAGAAAAAAAAAAGAAAAGGGGGGGGGGATGGAATAAGATGATCGAAGGAAAAAATTCCCTTTAAATTCATTACTTAAAATAATGTAAATCCAAAACAATGTATAATACAAACAAAATATTGTTGAATTAGGTTCCCCACGTGGACAGATCAAAACATTTCACCGATTTACCTATTCTTATTGTTATGATTTACAAATGCTTAATATACAAATACAAATTCTGTTTTTTTTTTATTTGATACCATAAATATATTATAGACTAGATCAGAAAAATTATTACAGTCAATAAAATAATGACAATTATACCGTAAATTATAATGATATAATGAAAAACATTAATTATATTATTATTATTAATTATACAGCTTAGTAATCTATTGAGTAAATCAATTGTAAATAATAATAAACAACAGTCGATCCTGTTTATCATCGATTACTAAACTAATATTTACCTAGGCATCATAACATACAAATAAACACCATTGAAACTTTATCTTTATTTTTCGGTTCCTTAGAGCCATATCAATATATATGTCTCAGATTATATATGACCTACACACCTTATCGATTAAAAGTATGATTATTTTAAAAAGAGTATTTCACCTTCTTTATACTAATAAAACATTGCTGTAATTAACAGATATACTAATTTAGTATTCGTTACCATAAAATCATTTGAAATAAGATTAAATAGTTTATTTTTTTTTATCTAACAAACAATGCTGTCTTTTTTTCTAAAAATGGATAAGGTTTTTCTATGGTTATTTTTCTATTTTTTTTTAAGCGATTGATCGTAGGGAATAAAAAAAAAAAGAAAGTTATTTGTTTGTAAATCCTTTTTTTGGCCTATTAAATATTCTCCTTTTAGGAACGTGTTAAAAATTGGTTTCAGCTACGTAAAAAAAAAAAATGTTTTTAGGTCGAAACAAAAAGAAAAAATAGTTACTATAATAACTAAAGCCATATAAAAAGACTTGACTGAAAACATTATAAAAGATTATGCTATTTATTTATTGTTTATGTTGATATAATAGTCAAATCAGCAAAAAAAAAAAAAAAGAATGTTTAACATTTTACAAAACAAATACGTAATTTATAAATTATCTTTTCAATCTTAAGCTTCCAAAACACTGGATACATACAAATTTTTCTGTATAAACAATTGTTCTCTCCTTCCCCTTCAACCATTCTTGAAAAATGCTCACCTTAAATAAAAAACAAAAAAACAAAAAGATATACATACGTGTTTACATAAATCATTATATTCGTATTAGTTTATTCGGCAAAATATTATTAAAATTGTAGTTTCCGAGTTACTTGGAGTACGTAGTTTCTTTTTTATAATTTCACGTGGGTACAGTATGTACTTTTTGTTGATATATATATATATAAATGACATTCAGTAGTATCTATCAGTAGTGTTAGCGATTAAATATAAAAAGATGAGTCCCATAGTACTACAACATTCGTTAGGAAAGCCAAAAATTAGATTAATGACATATTTCTTAAGATAACTTTATTTTTTTGTCAAATACAAAGAGGATATATAACAAGGACCAGCACGAATGTTAAAATTTATTATAAACATATTGAACAGCAATATGTACCACACGTTACTGCATAAGTGAACGTAGTTAAAACAAATGTTCATTTTATGAATTATCGGTTGAAACAATTTGAAGCGGGTTCAAAAAGTAGGATTCAAGCTACTGAATCATCTTTTTATTTTATTTTCGCAAATTTTTACGCAACATGCTACTATGACTACATAAAGAAAGCGTGTTTGTTCCTACATAAAATAAAAACGCTGTTAAGCAACTTATTGTCATGGTAAAAGAATGTCCCAGCCTAATATTAGTTTGACACGAAATGTTGGAATCTATAGTTTTTAAAGATCTTGATAATTTTTTTTTCTTCTGACACGGTCCCAATTTTACATGATAATAAATATGGTAATAGCATGTTTTATGCCGTTCATCACATTGCTACGTAGTGCAGTTTTATTTCTATTGTTATAGGTTTGATAATAATTTAATTTCATGTATTTTTATTTTAATACAAAAGGTATACTTTTTTGTCATTGAATCCTATACTCCTGTGCTGGTGGAAGAGTATCACCATTAAGAAAATAATCAATATCAAATGCTCCTACTGTTCCTACAGCTTTGTAATATCCATTTTCCAACTTTCTAATAACAGGATATAATGTCAATCCCTCTACATCACAGCGATCTCGAAAAGGTATACCAGCTAGTAATATATAGTCTTGTAAAATGTTATTATCGTCTGTTTTATACTCGGTAAAGGATGGCCCAATACTTGCGTACGCTCTTTCAGTAGAATCGTGACGATCCCGCCATGATATATTTTCTTTTTGAATTGGTATAAAAAGAGACAACAGTTGAAAATTCATTGCAGCCCTCTGAAAATCTGCATCATCACGTGCTGCTTCACCAAAACGACCAAGTAATACAAATTTACGCTCATTATTTCTAGGCTCTTGAACTTCGATCGAAAGCTCCCATCGTTTATCAATATCCTCAAAAACAGTGGTATTATCTGATCTTGGCAGAGTATCGTCTAATCTATATTCCGGTTTTTGTCGCCGATTAGCATCCTTGTTATCGCAATCATCGCAATCATCGTCTTCACCGGGATCATCTCCTACGCTGCTTCCTGGCTGTTGCCGTTCTAAATTCTCGTCATTCTCGGAATATTCCGGTATAGGTGGCAACTCGTCTTGCTGTAGCGTACTTATGTTGTTTACATAAGATGGATGCAACGGAATTCCTACACAGGTTACTTGAAGAATACTTCTAAAAACATGATAATCATGAAAGTCAGTCTCCCATAGACCTCCAGAATCGCAGTTATGGTGAAAATGTTCTCCCTCAACGCCAGTCCAGGAAGGTAAAAATCCAAATCTTCGGATAGGAATATAATGCTGCAAATCAAACATTTCCTCTGTGACTTCGTTTTCAACGATGTATTGATATACATTATAGTTTCCAAAACACAAAATAGAAAGGTCCTTGTTCGCCAAACGTTCATAACATCCAATCATGACAGTATCAAATTGCTCAGCCATAATATATGTTAAATCGTCATAATTATAAACTTCTTCTACCAAGTCAGGATAAATTTTAAAAAGAGCAAAGACCCTGTCATGATTTCTAGTAGTATCACGTATATGTGCATAGTGTAATATGGTACTTGCATTGTATCGGGATGGTTTTTCAAAAATAGCGCCAACATGTAACCAACGACTTGCAGTATCGTGCCATGTGTGTACATTTCGACCAACGACTATTACTCTGGATGACAGTAATACTTCTTCCAATGTCCACATACGTTTAAACCAACTAGATGATATTAACGAGCTAATATCTGCGTATCTTATCCTGCTTGATACTTTTCTGGCTTGAAATTCAGGCACAAGCGCGATTGTACAATATGCATTTCTGTATACTCGATGAATTCGGCCGATTTCTTTTCTTTTTTCCAGTGGATCGTCTTGATTAATACACATTTGATCATACCAAATATATCGGATATTAAACTGTCTGCATATTTGTTCGATAAGACCTTCAAATTTGACAAGTTTATGCTGATCTTGTCCGAATATAATTTTGTGCTGGCCGTTATCGGTTAGACTGCTTTCTCCGGTTGTTTCATCTAGTGAAATTTCACCACTCCAGTTCCAGGAATAGGAAATTGCACAGTATCCTTCGTCTACTTTTGCCCCTGAAACGAATTCCATATCAGATACACGGACAAGTCGAGTCGGCATAAATTCCGGCCTAGTTAATTTATCGGGAACAACTCGTGGTGGCAAAGTGTTCTGTTTATTTGCTTCCATTCCATAGGAATTGTACCATTGTTCAGTGTGGTAGGTCGTATATGGCATTCTTTCTACTTGGTATTATGATTGTGGTGATTATAATAATAAGTGTTCTGCTTCTATCATAAAATAATAAAATACAGAATAAAAAACGCTTACTCAAATAAATAGATCGCAACAGAAACTGTACTATATAGAGGTGCCCCGTATAAAAATCAAAATCGTTTTTTTTTGTTTTTGTCTAACAAACGTATATACTGTTCAAATGTATATATGCCGTTATAATTGTGCAAAATAGAACACCTAATAAAAGAAAAGGCTTTTTACACGAATAAAAAAAAATAGCGTAAAATAAGCGAGATAAAAGAGGAAGAAACCCACTATAATAATCTTAATAATTTTTATACTGCCCATGTACAAATACTGGGTTGTGGCACCTTGAGATGAGTCACCACTATTCTTCTCTTTAATCTTATTTTTTGATTGAAGTTAGTGTGGTGCAAAAAAAAAAAATGAGCCATGATTTTGAAAATGAGCCTTAATTTCCAAATTGAGCTGTTTAAACGAAATTGAGCCATGCCAAGCAAATATAAGCTACTGATTTACAAGAAAAATATGAATATATATATATCTGTGTGTGTACAGGTTTTATCTTAAGAAAGACACCTTTTTTTTTGTTATCACTACTTCTTTTATATTCGTT
>JAEPRB010000479.1:0-18302 GCA_016758965.1 Circinella minor
AAATCACTTTTTTTCTTCAAATTGCGGTCTCTGAAAATCTAGGAAATTGTCAAAATCGTAGATTTTCCATAGATTTAGACAATCAGTCTCATACCATAGATTTTCAGTCGCCTGGAAAACTGTAGTGTATTAACAATAATTACATTTATTAATTTCTTCAACATTATAATAATATTGTAAAAAATAAGTTTGATATTTTCTTTAATCAAATTAAGTTCAAATTCCCAAGCAGTAATTCCGTGATTTCTGGATCTTCAGTCGACTCCATATACGGCCAGATACAATAATGCCTTGTTAATTCATCTACTTCGCCAGATAAGATACCAACAAAATCACAAATAGCTTCTACATCTAATATTATTAAAACCAGATTCGCGAAAACTGAGGGAGTTATATAAATTGATCCCGAAGTAGACTCAATAGTCGTACTGTATAAACCAATGGCCATTAACATTCTTGATGTTTTTTCTTGTTCATGTACAAAATAAAAGTAAACTTGACCATAATAATATTGTGTTCCTGGAAGAATCACGGAACCTACTCCCCCATTAAAATTGCTTCATATTTATATTATTATTATTATGTCTATTTCTATAATGTAACTACTTTGTGATAAACATTGATGATAATAGTAATTATAATAGTACACTTACAGATCAACACCCAATCTAAGTCGAACAAAATGAGCTACTCGATTGCGCTATAGATTAAATCCAAGTAAACTCCCAAACACCTCATTGCTGTACCAAAGTCACGCCATATCACAATTTTTTGTTTATTTGACTTCTCTTGATGTTGCTGTTCTCAGTCCACATTCTTAAGAATGTCATCAGCGCTTCTATTAGTCTTCTTCCACTGACACTGGTAATTGTCACTTCTTCGTTTTTCTCCAAATCAATACTTTTCAACTGCCCTTTAATTTCTGGATCGTCATCTCCTGCTCTGTCCAATGAGTATACTATTTTTCTTTTTCTTTTCACCTGTTCATCATCATTATTTTTTTCAAGGAAAGCATCGACATATCTTGCCATACCAAGCTCTAGTAAAGTATTATTAGCATTTGCACCAGGGAGTCTCTATAAAATATATTTTTCTTACTATCAGCTTTACCCTCTGTCAATTTTTTGCTCTGGTAATTTTGAATTGGTTTTGATAAATGCTTACATTAGAACTAAGTAACCTCTTGATTAGTCCTATTTTCCTTTTAAGAACTCTAGAAGAATACATACGCATTGGTCCTAATAACTCTATCACTCTTGTTGTATGTGTCATATAGTGCTGATTCGGTGTAAATACAGCAACTGAAAGAACTTGCCCACCATCTCTACCTGGATTGCATAACTCTCGTAAACAACAATGCCAATGTTTAAGATCTCTATTCATTATATCATTAATATGTAAGAATAAAATATATATTTTAGTTTATTACTGTTATATTATATTTTTATTAATATATAATATACAATGTACTTTACTTACATTTCAATATTTTCAACATCAATCCTTATAAGCTCATATGTAAGTAGTTTTTGACAAGCGCGAACTAGTGCCATCGTTGCCTCTTGCACCTTCTTTTTTGCTTTTAACCTAGGTACTATCAATGTTGGTACTACAAGCAATAAAAAATCTTGCCAATCCACTGCCCATACCATACCTGATAATACAGTTTGCCAGTTACCATTAAAAGCTGTGGGAATATTCTGGCGAGACTGTCTCATGCTTGTCATTATTTCATCGATATCATCAATTGCAAAAGGGCTTATATTACTGTTTAAATCAAATTTTGAATTAATTGAATTTAGGTATAAATGACCTAATCCATGGTAAACTAAATGCATCTCATCCAAAGCATAAAATTCTGGGCCTTTGATCGCATAAAACTACTTCTGTACGAATAAACTTGGCCCATTCAATCCTGCCTATTTTTTTAAGAAAAGAATTTAAGAAAACTATATACAGTAATGCTTCTATCTTTTAATTCAGTTACTCACCTCTGTCCCTAAGATCAGGGATTGTCTTGTTCTCCAATGCTCACTCACTTCACTGTGATCAATAAAATAAATGCCATGACCTTTTTCATTATGAACGCCTATAATTTTACATATTCGACACCCAGCTCTATGTGAATGCCCATGATGATGTGCAAGGGAATCGGCTTGGGGCAAATCTCCTGTGGCTAGTATGAGATGTACTTTTGATGAAATTATTGTTCCATCTTGAAGTTCTACTTCAATACCATCATTTTCTATTATTTTCAAGTCATCAAGTACTGGTTCCAAATAACTATCTAAATCAGCAGGAGGCCGTTCACCATCCATGAGGCATACCTGAACTGCATATTCTTGTCGATTTCTATATAAATAACATAAATGTTGGTGCTTTCGGCTAGTTTACTTTATTTTTTGAGTACATTTGTAACCATAGTACTCTTATTTGATCTTTCAAACATGTTGAAATTTCATAGCATATACTTGCCTGATGAAAGGATCAAAATTCAGTACATAAATTGAATTAACGTCATTTATATTTACCATCCAATCCGACTATCTAAGGATCCAATAGATTCAAAGTGGTAATGTGTCAACGAGGCTACTTATAAAAGAGCATAAAAATATTACATAAAAAAAGTATGCCACGCTCATAATGTATTTACAGGTAGCAAGTCAATAAAGGTGATTAATATTATTCTATTCAACTCAAAGATTCATTAAACTTTTTAGATCTATACTTTTTGAATGATCTAATCCCAAAGATGCCGAAATGTTATTATCATATTCGTCCCAATTCATTATACCTTTTATACCATATTATTCCTAACATTATTTATGTTACAACATTTCCTATATTATTTTATAACAATAATGCTATTTTGACCATTCCTGTAATAAATAATAGCAAATACAATTGTTCAAAAAAAAACAATCCATAGAATAATCCAAAAACTAGAATATTAATATAGTTGAACTTTGAAATTTCCTTTTTTGTAAGATAGTCTGTCTTTTAATTCCTATTTTTTTGCTTTTCATTTGCTCACTGTATTTTAAAGCTAATTGTCAGCTATTCCGATATAAAAACATTGGTTGCTGGAGATTAATATAAAAAAGTTGTCTGCGGAAAGGGTTTTTGTTTCAACCTATTGCTACTATGAAAATTGCAGTGATTTTACCATCAATCGAAAGGCAACGTAGGGCTTTGTTTATATTTTAATTTTTATGCAAAAATATATTATGTGTATCTCTCCAGATCCATATTTGTGTTTTTTTTATCATAGTAAACAGTCTTTTCCACAACTATGATTTTCTATATGACCATTGGGCATCAGAATCGTAAGAAGTTTCACTCCGTAACTTCGGACTATACTTTTGTTCTTGATCGGCAACCCTGTTATATGAGAGGATAAAACAGAAACTCCAAGGAATAGCAACATAATAGTTAACCTACAACATTTTGGCCGAAGAACAATATTTTAAGCAAGAACTGGTATGGTCGATTATATTAATAGTGTCGCCAATGACTGATTATCAGGTTAAATGTCGCGAATTCTATGAGTCCAGATACAAATCCTACGTAATGAAGAATATACCAAACAAATTTCTGCCGACTTTTTAAAATAACACATTGTCTATTCTATGTAGTTAACACACATCTGTTGAAAAGAGTAGCTTTCGTAATTCATGCGAACATTTGCAAGTTAATTTTCTACATTTCCATTATATTATATGTTATCTATTCAGCATAGCTACTTTTTTTTATATTTTGCTTAAATTTAATCGGATTTTCACTCCATTGACTCCATCCAAAATTTAACCAGCCTGTTATTCTTGAATCCAGCAGAAGGTCTTTGTAACGAAACAAAATTAATTTCTGGAAACCTGGAATTTATGCTGACAATTGTATCCATCTACAACGTGTATTAAACTTATCAGCTCTTCACAATCTTTTGGGTTACCATGTGAAGTAAATCTCGAGAATAATTTCCACTTAAACTTACTTTCTGTCTTAGTATAAATCAATCGCAAGGTCAATCATTAACATATGTTGGTGTTTATCTTCCTAATCAAATGTTTTTCACATGATCAGCATTTTCACGCGTTATAAACTACAGAAATTTGTTTATAATGGCTGATTAGGATAGGCAAGGTCATCGCCTTATTACAAGAAATATCACCCATCATAAAATATTCTCTCCCTCTACTCTTCCACCTTCTCCTTCATTTTATAATAACTTCTTGCACATTCTTAAACTATTAACATTTCTTTCAACAATAACCCTTACATACAGTACTTCAATAAAAATTCGATAAGGACAACCCTACCTTTATTAACTTTTATATATTTTGTCCCTTTTTTATTAAATTCCAGAAAGTTCTTGAACAACCTGTTAATATGTCAGTAAATAATATTATACTCTCTAATCAGTGAATAATAACCCACTCCTCCCTTTTGATTTTTTTTATCTATTAAATAAGACAGTGATTATTATAGAACTAAAGTATGTAACTGTCACTATTATTAATGGTGTAGTAAATTATAAGTTGCAGAATTACTATTACGTATTTAATATTTGTGCTTTTATTTTAATAAAACATCATCCAATCCTAAAGAACATCTAATTAGTATACTATCACAGCTTATTTTTTTATATGATTGAATCCACAAAACAATTGTACAGCCTTGGGCGTCGTCGCTACTAGGCGCGAAGCGCCTTTTTGGGGGGTCAAGGGGGGTTTTACCCCCCTTGCGACGTGTTTTCCATTGAATGACCCGAAGCGAAGCGTAGGGGCTCATTCAGCCGAAGCGAAGCGTAGGGGCTCATTCAGCCGAAGCGAAGCGAGGCAGGCAAACGCTAGTCTATACTACTAAAAAGTTTAGATTTTTATAAAACCTATAAAAGGAAATTCAGACATTACAACACCGACCTGTATAATTAAATATTATAGTATTTAAATAATAAAGTTTTTTTTTTGCCTAACGTTTTTTACAACTTTTATTTTACAAACTACAACATATTTATAAAATGAGCATTCCAATTTGTCCTTCATGTTATCAGCCCGGACATTCCCGTAGAACTCACCGAGATTGTTTAATGAATGTAGCTCGATTAAGCATTCGTACTGAGAATGAAACCATTTTTGTAAATGATCAGGAACAAAGAAACCATTCAAGTAATGACGGTGGTTCTTTGCAACAGCAATCCGTAAGTAATATTAGTTGGGATAGAGAGGCAAGAAAGATCGCAATCATTAATTTTTTTGATTTACAATGGTAATAGTCAGAACCCCAATGCCCAAGTTGTGGCCAATTTGGCCATTCACAAAGAACTTCGCGTCAATGTACAGCTAACCTTGCAAACACGGAAGTAATAATAATAACCTCTTTTTAAAAAGCTTTTTATATATAATGTTTTCGTTTTTCTTACTTAGAATAATTTATTTGTATAGGCTCCCGTTGTTCTTAGACGTGTTTCTTCAAATCATAACCCTGAACGTCATTCACTTGGGTTAATGGACCGTCAATATAGCCATTGTCAGGCACATATGTGGGTTCTAGAACGTGTGGGAAGTTCCTCTAATAGAACACCTAAGTTTTACTGATGTTGTAATAAAGGCTCTATCAGTATTTTACTATTAAGTCCTACTCCAACAGAAATAGGTCAGCTACTATGTGGTAATGATACTGCATCAAAGAATTTTCGTTCTAATATTCGTGCATATAACAATGCATTGAGCTTTGCATCACTTGGTGCAAGTATCGATCATACTGTTGCAAATTCGCATGGTAGTGCTTATAATTTCCGTATCTATGGTGAGGTATATCATCTAATTGGTTCTTTGCTCCCAAACACAGATCAAGACACACCATCTTTTGCACAAATCTATGTTCATGACCATCCATAGAGAGACAATTAGAAATACGTCGCAATCATACCAACGCCTCAATAGACATGGAGGTTTTAAACACTTTACAAACATTAATGCATTGTATCTGCCCGTTTGCTCACGTTTTTAATAACATGGCTACGCACTTGAGAGATGAAGATGTAAATGATGTTACACTGGTAATTTGTGCAGAAGGCACGCCAGATCAACGACGTTATAATAGACCAACAGGAGACGAGGTTGGACTATTGATTGTAGATGGTAGTTATGAAGGCCAGAGTGGAGATCGTGATATTGTTGTACAAACTCGATCAAATCAAATACAACGGATATCAGTTAACCATCGTTTCTATGATGCCATACACTATGTCTTGATGTTTCCACAAGGTAGCTTAAATTATCACTTACTGTATTTAGTGCTTAGTTTAAGATTTAGGTTAACTCTTTATTAACAAATACAATAAATAGGTGATGAGGGTTGGAACATTGGAGCACAATGTATTGATGGCAGTCGCGTAACATGCATGGACTGGTATAAATATCAGTTAATGATACGTAGCAATAATGATAATATTGAAGGACAGAATGATTTGCATCGCTTTGGTGAGCTGTTTCAACAGTATATTACAGACATGTATGCCAAGGTAGAGTCTGAGCGTCTTAACTATATCAGGAGTAATCAGGACAAATTATGCTCAGATTTGTATAAAAGTGTTGCAGATGCTGTCAACCTTGGTGATAATGATATGGCTAATGTGGGTAAGCGAGTTATACTGCCATTATCTTTTATTGGAGGTCCACGTCATTGTCGTATGGCACACGTCAATCCTTCATCTCAGATAATTCAAATATAAACTAAATATAAAAACACTAAAATAATCTCACATCGGTTGCTATCTAAACACACAAATAATAAGTCTACCACAATGACACCTTATAATAATATAATACAAACAAAGTAATCAAACATAATTTATTTATTCATAATCACACAATATACAATTTATCATAATATAACATCATCTACAAATACAGGAAAATACACATCTAAAACATATATATATATATAAAACTTACTTGTAATAGAAATAATTATCTTTTTATATCATATTATTTTTCATATAATAAAACACCTGAAAGATTCTCACAAGACCTATTCTGTTATCATTTCTATTCTTACCTTATTTTCTTATTAATTCATATTCATAAATATCTATAAATATCTCAGTCATATGCAACAACTTTATTAGGATGCCATGAGTATTGTAAGACGCTTTGGAAAACCGGATATATTTGTTACTGTGACCACAAATCCCAGATGGCATGAGATCCAAGATTCCCTTCTCCCAGGACAGACAGCAGCAGAGCGACCTGATATATGTGTTCGTGTGTTCAAAATGAAACTAAAAGGATTGATGCATGATCTTATAAAGAATATGGTTCTCAGTAAAGTAATTGGACACGTTCACACTGTGGAATTTCAGAAGCGTGGTCTTCCCCATGCTCATATTTGGCTCATCCTTGCACAAACTGATAAACCACGAACACCTGAAGATGTTGATGATATTGTATCAGCCGAACTGCCTAACGCAGATCAATATCCAGCTGCACGTGCAACAGTAGAAAGGTTAATGATGTATGAACCTTGCAGAGACCTTAATTCTCGATCGCCATGTATGCAAGGTAGTGCATGTTCAAAACGTTTTCCAAAGCAGTTTTCTGATGAAACAAGTATGGGCGAAAATGGGTATCCCGTTTATAGGCGATGTAGAAACAACAATGATCATGTTTACAAAAATGGTGTTCAGATGGATAATCGATGGGTGGTGCCTCATAATATATTTTTGTGTACCAAATATAATGCTCATATCAATGTAGAGATATGTACTTCAATTGCTTCTATCAAGTATGTTTATAAATATGTGTATGAGGGTCATGATTGTGCAGCAGTGGTGGTATCTCAAAATCAGCGACAATCAAATGCTCAAAGTACAACAAACGAACAAGCCGATCCATCTATGAATGAAATTAAAACATATCTCGATGCAAGATATGTTTCTGCATGTGAAGGATGCTGGCGTCTCTTCTCATTCTCTTTACATAAGGAATTTCCAAACCACCAATGTTTAGCTATACACCTTAAAGATGAACAACTGGCATATTTTAATAAAGATGATGATCCGATGGCTATTGCTGATCGTGCACATGAAACGACTTTAACAGCTTAGTTCAATTACAATATTGAAAATGAGGATGCCCACCAGGTATTGTATCCTGACTTTCCTGAGAACTATGTTTTTGTAAAATCTGATCGTCGTTGGAAAATTCGTGAACAAGGACATGGTGCTACTATTGGAACTACTATTGGACGCATGTATGCTGTTTCTCTAAGTCAAGTAGAAAAATATTATCTCAGACTACTATTGTATCATGTTCCTAGAGCAACTTCTTTTAATGAACTCAAAACCATTGAAAATAAGCTTATGCCATCATTTCAAGCTGCTGCAAGAAGGCGCAGGCTACTTACTGGACAGCAAGAATGGGAAGATTGCTTGGAACAAGCATCATCATACCAGCTTTCTGTTGCTTTAAGACAGCTCTTCTCTGTGATCTTAACTTATTGTAGCCCAGAAGATCCACATGCTTTATGGATGGCATATCGATCAAATCTTTCTGAAGACTTTTTACATGCTGCAAGAAATGAAGCAAATGATCAATCTCTACCAGAATCTGATCATATATATGGCCAAGCACTACTTGCAATTGAATCTATCATGGCAACTACATTACGATCACTCACAGAATTCGATGGTTTCACTCTTTCTGATAGGTCTCAACAAAATAATAATGACCAACAACCTCCCGAACCTTTTCTTATTCGCCAACAACGCGACATTGCCGAAAGATTAAATCGCCACTCTGCACCAGTGCTCAATTTCAACAATGATCAGCAGAATGTATTCGACACTGTATGTAATGCTTTGGAACCTCCAAATACTGAGCCTAAAGTTTACTTTGTTGATGGCCCTGGTGGTACAGGGAAAACATACATATTTAATGCTCTTCTTGATCGTGTCAGACGTCAAGGTAACATTAGGAGTTAATCCACAACAATTGATTATCGGATAATCCACCATTTCCATTTCGATCCAAAAAAAGAATAATATCTAAAACTTTCAAGTTTAAGAAAAAATTGCCTTGGGGTTTCGAAAAAGACATGGTATTTAATCCATATGTTCTTTAATAATCATAAACCTTTTTAATCCATAACACCTTTGTTAATCAATAATAAATATTTTCTTAGTGATTAACCTATAACAATTACCCTATAATAATATTAGATAACTGTTTATCCTAAAATCCACTAAATCCACCATATTTTTTTGTTATGGATTGATTCCCATTGCTCTTGCTATCGCAACCAGTGGTACTGCTGCACTATTAATGGAAGGTGGTAGAACTGCTCACTCTTTATTTAAAATTCCTCTTGACCTTGATCACACATCATTTTGTTCATTTACTCCACAATCTGCCACAGCACAGCTTTTAAAATTAACGACTTTAATTATATGGGACGAAGCTTCAATGATCAGTAAAGATCTTATCGAATGTGTTAATCGCAGTATGTAGGACTTGATGAAATCTGTAGACCCTGAATTAGAACATGTATCTTTTGGTGGAAAGCTAATTGTTTCCAGTGGTGATTTTCGCCAGGTATAAGTTAATTAGCATTTAGATATAGGTTGATAATTACTTATTATATTGTTATACCTAATTTTATTTTCAATATTGCTCTTAGGTTCTACCTGTTATTCCCAATGCATCACGCGCACAAATTGTGGCTCAAAGTTTGAAAAGATCAAGTATATGGCGTCATACACAGATATTCCGTCTTCAAACTAATATGCGTGTTCAGCAAGCAAGCAACACTCGTAATTCCGCACAGCTACGAGAATTTGCTGAGTATCTATTACGAATAGGTGAAAACAGAGAGCAAATTGCTCCAGGAACTGAGGATTGTATTAAGCTTTGTAATTCAATGTTAATGCCTGGATATAACATTTTAACTCTGATTGACACATTATATGGTGATATGATATCTACTACTCCTTCTCGCGAATTTCTAATGTCAGGAGCTATTCTCACACCAAAAAATGTTGATGTAGCAACAATTAACGAAGCCATTTTAGAATCGAAATTTCCTGGAACAACTGAGGAATATTTAAGTGCTGATAGCATGGTTGATCCAGAAGAATCTTTGTCATATCCAACCGAAATTTAAAATTTCCTTTCTCCATCTGGTCTTCCTCCATATACATTAAAACTCAAACCAGGATGTCCTGTCATGCTCGTACGTAATCTTAATACTTCACAAGGACTCTGTAATAGAACACGTCTAATTTGTATATCTTTTCGTCGAAATGTTATTGAAGCTCAAATTGCCACTGGTACACATATTGGTGAAATAGTTTTATTGCCTCGCATTACCATTACATCAAAAAAAAGTGAGTGTCCTATTGAATTCCAATGCACACAATTCCCAATACGTCTTGCATTTTCAATGACAATCAACAAAGCTCAAGGGCAAACTTTTGACACCATTGGTCTTTATTTGCGAAACCCTGTCTTCACTCACGGTTTATTATATGTCGCTTTTTTACGAGTAAAAACACCAAATTCTATATTTATTACATTAGGCCGTAATGAGTCAACTATTAATGGTCAGGAAGGTATATACATAAGAAATGTTATATACACTGAAGTACTTTAACTCTATAATTACTCTTTATACAAATTAATTACTACTACACCACTTTATCCGTCTTTATTTGTTTTCTCTTTACTCTTTATATATTTTCTTAACCATAAACATCATTTCCTCAAATAAACCTTATTCTTAATATGTTTCATAAGGTAAGTCTTTATAAAATTATATTTTTGTATAGCAAAACAGAAATATTTTTAACTGGATAGGTAAAAAGAAGAAATATATCTTTGTCTCATATCCTCGAATGAAGCTTTGAGCGTGTACACGAGTGGGGGTTTGGCGGCTTGCCCCCAATGTGGGGGGTCAAGGGGGGTTTTACCCCCCTTGCAATGTGGACCCGTTGGATGACACGAAGCGAAGCAAAGTGGCTCATTCAGTCGAGCGAAGAGAGACAGGAACTGCTAGTTTATCACTATTACTGCAACGATATGTATAACATAATTAATAAACCCAATAATCTCTCTATTTCATACTATCCAAATATTCATTATCCAGATCCACGTATACGAAGCGTAATATCAATACATATCCATAACATCTTTTGTTTCAATAGTTATCGGCACAAGCTATATAATCTACCCGAAGAAAAATAAAATAAGATACCAATATCAATAATAACAGAAACATTATAGTGATATAACGCGGAACAAGAGGTGTGCGTGTGTGTGTAAAGAAAGAGTGATAGCACTTATCAATCGTCATACATAATATCAGGCTGGATAATAGTAATTATGTTAAGATAATGATATATAACAAGGCAGGTGTTTTGGTTATAAAATTGAGCAGTAGAGTTGTGTTGTATTCAATAAGGTCTATGGGTAAATAAAGCCAATTGCCGTGTAAGATATATTCCTCATCGCACTCAAGTTACAATCGTCAGCAGAGAATATTTGTAATGTAATTGTTAAGATGACAGAAGATTTTCACAGTTATCGTATATGTATGTCTGGGGGCTGGTCGAGGTTATAGTGATTATGCTCTGGTCTATTGGCACTAGTCGGATGGATAGCCAAGACAAAATGGTATAGCCAAATTAATTTTTATTAATACAATTTATTTATAATAGTCTTGGCATGCATACTTTTAAAAATTTTGAAAAATAAAAATTGAATTTTATTTTATTATATAAAATAACAAGAGCAACATGGTTACCGCTACACAAAACAAACTTTCATTTAAGAACAATAAAATTGTTATTGATACTGATAAGCTTCAAAGCTTATTAACCAAACACAACATTAATGTTGTTAGTTTCTGTAAAGAAACTATTTATGAAAAGTATGATGTTTAGTTTATGGAGAAGAAAAATAAACTGAATATCAAAAGAAAACCATCAGAAAGACAAAAGGCAGCTTCAAAAGCAAGCTTAAAGTCTGCCAATACTGAACGTACAACAGAGTCTGTACGTCGAACAATCAAGAGGGTCAGAGAGGAGAATGCAGCCCTCAAGAAGAAGTGTTACATCTATGACACTTACTATGAGAAAGTCGATGAAGAGGCCCTTAAAAATAAATTTTCTCAGGAAAATTTAAATTCTGAGGATAAATCCATGAAGAATCAATATTCTCAGGAATCCTCAGATCCTCATATTTCCAATGCAATGTTAGAGATTAACACTTTTAGTGCGGCTACCTCACAGGGCGATTCTGACATGGGTGTTTGTGAATCAGAACAGGGAGAGTTTATATGTATGATCGCATGTGCTAATTGCATGGATACATTATATAATAATTATGGTTGTCATTTTGTAGATGAGTTAATAAATAAATTAGAAAAAGAGAAAATAAAATATAAACGATTCTTTAAGAATTTCTTTGAATATCACATTAATAATTCAATAGCATCAGAAAGGGACGATACTCAGATAATAGAATATTGTAGTAATAAGCTAGATAAATTAATTGAAACATATCAAGAACTATATATAAAGGAGCAACAAAATGATGAATATACAGATGAAGAGTAAGAAATTTAATTCGGCCACATATGGCTATACCGTTCATAGCAAATTTATTAGCCACATAATAGCTAGTAGATCCTAAATGGCTAGACCACTAATAGCAGGCCTCCTCTGATCGTATAAAAAAAGGTATGAGGAGTACATTAATAATATAAAAGACTTACCAAAGTCAATTAATCCATCTCCAATCAATTATGTTCGATCAAAAAAAAAAGAGAGTAGGAGTGCGAAATGGAGCATATATTTTTTTCATAATACAAAGTTTGAAGTTTTGTCTTAAGTGAACATTGTTTTTCATGTGCAGCTATATTCATCACGTAGCATTGTAATCGTTCAATATCAAGCAATCTTTCAAAGTCAATTATTCTGATCGGTGGTTAGTATTTTGCTGGTATAAGTATAAATCTTTCATATGTATTTGAAGATGAGTAAGAATAAAGAGGTACGCAAACAGAAAAGGGGACCTCCAAAAATCGTGCACCACCCTAATTAGGCTATCGTGCACTAACGAGCCACAAATATTAATTAATAGTGCACTGGAATATTCCTGAAGAAACGCATCATGCACTTTTTTTTTAATTAATAAAATGTCTACTGAAAACAACATTGTTACTTTCTTCAACAAAAGATACTCAAATGGGAGATATTCAGAAACAGCCCTAGCTCACTTCAACGTCGAAAAAGATAGATATGATCGTTTTTCACTTGACATTGGTTGGGCAATGCGTAGCATGCATAGTAATCGTCGAATGCGAGGAATGGCAGGAGGTAATTGCAGACGTTACAAAAAGACATGCAATGAATTTATTGTGTGTAAAGATGAAAATTGTCCTTTTTTTATGTTTCAACGTCGACCTGGAATAACTGAAGCTGCTGTAAAAAATCAAATAAATGCTGAATGTCCTGGTTGTAGTGGTTCTCTGTACCATGATAGAACTTGTAGAGCATATGCATTTTTTCATTTTTGAAAGCAAAGTTTGTACACTTGTTCATTTTGGAGAACATAATCACAATCAGATGGATAATGATAATGATCACCAAGAAAACCCACCCCACTATTTGACAAGCATCTTAGCAACAAACAGCAACAGAAACTTGATCAATATTTGGATAGTTACAAGCAACATGATGAGGAACCCGTGGATATGAAAGAGCTCCATTACCTCAACGAAAAGCCAAAGGATTAGTTAGTAGAACTTTAGACAAGGAAGTAACGATAGCAAACTCTGTACGCAGCATCAATCCTGTACTAGGTAATTTGGATCGAGTTAACTATGAAATTCGGAAACGTGGAAAAAACACAAAAGAAAAATCTACAAATGATAAAGACATGTTTAGCAAATTTGAAGAGCTTGAAAATGAATATCCAGATTATATTACATCAGCAAACATTAATTCTCAATTCCTTTATCATCACTTTCAGGGCACCATTAATGCCAAAATATGTCAACTTCAAAGCATTTCCAAAGGATCGATATTTATGTTCAACTGTTTTGTATTTTCCTGAAATACGAAAGCATTCATTGATATTTCAAGCTGTTATTAGGGGATTAAAAAAAACATTTTCATAAATACTTTCTGGCATTCTTTTCGTTATACAAAATCGACTTTACTTCATCAGATAACTTTATGGGGATGGTCATAGATTTCTCGTTGTCACAGAAGAATGGATATTTGTCAGCATATAACATATATACTTGTGGTATGACCAATAGCCTTAAATACTTGAAGGGTTGCTACATGCATTGGATGCAATCGGTGCAACGCATCAGTAGTGTTGTATCCAACACATATTATTCATAAAGATAATTATTTGTCATTTTAATTATTAAAGTACAGCGTATCTTTAATTATGCTTTGCTGACACTTCGTGTACTTCCCTATTTGGACGATGATTTGTAAGAACACAGAAGTCCGTCTTCTATAATGATAACAGATAACAGCTGCGTAGATATATCATATCGTCAACTGCTCAAAGTCTAATCTTAATATCATTAATCTTATATTCATAATTCACACGGCCATGACAAATTTAAATCTTACGTATAGCTATACACACATATCAATATATATCCCACCGATAATAAGATTCATATAAATAGAGATAATATTTTATTTTAATAAACTTCAGTTCAATTATTATTCTTTTGGGTCTCGTTGACTTTTTAACGTCTCTTTATTTTTATTATATTTGATTGATATAACAAGTAGTATTCACGTTGTCATACCTGTTGATAAACGCACTACTTTTTTAGAGCTTACTGTCAACTTGTGCACTACCATTGATGACACGGAATTTAATGTTACATGCAACAATATTGTATCTGAATTCCCAGACACTCGTAAATGGCTTCTATGGTGGCTTCAACCCGATGTTCGAAGTATGATATTTGTGAATGGATGTATTATGAAGCATAGTTTATGTTTTCACGTTTGTCACATGAGTAATGTGATAGAAAGTTTTCATCGAGTTTTCAACACATTGATCAAGGGGGGTCAGCCACTTGGATCAACATTACGCTGAGCATTAAAACTAGCTAAAAGTGATCAAGTGATCAAGATGACCTGTCACAGTTTTATGAATATGACATACTGACGACCTATAATCAGCAGTAAAAATTACGAAAGCCACGAAGACTAGGAACAAAAAGCTATGCTGAAAATGATGGTCATGCAGCTGACAATACGGATGCGATCTTTGCTGATTGTTACAGGATTTTTCAAAAGAAGTTGACCATGGTGTTTTTGATTTCGCTCATGACATTTTTTAATTCGTATATGCTTTTTTTATAATCGCGAATGGTGTTTTTAAATTTCGAGATGAATATTTTTTTTAATCGTACATGGCGTTTTTTATGTTCACAAATGGTGTTTTTGATTTCGAGGTAGACGTTTTTTTTAATCATATATGTTATTTTTGAATCCGCGTTTGCTCTTTTTTTAATCGTAGATGGTGTTTTTTTATTTCGAGGTAGACATCATCAATATTCGTGGGAAATTTTTTTTTTTTTCGATAGTGCAGGCATAATTTTTCGTGTTGCGTGTTTTAATTTTCGATAGGTTTATTTTTTTATTCGAGTTGGCTGTCATGAAATTTTCGCTCTGGGTAGCGCAATTTTCGAGTGCTCTATCGCAATTTCCGCTCTAAAGTTATAATAATCCGTAGATAATAACTGAATATTCGATGATGAGATGATTAATTATTATCGCTTATTATATTTATATTTTTATATATAACATTCATTATCTATAATATCTACAACATATAGGAACTATCTGTATAAAAATATAACTGTTTTGGAGCAGTAAAATAATCATGCATAGCTTAAAGAGATTATTTACCCACAGCAGCAAAAAAAAAAAAAAGGAAAAATTCCGATCAGTCATCTTTTCCCACCTTATTCTTTACTTTTTTGATAAAAAAAAATACACAAAGCATTTATTTCAATCTAACAAAGGTAAAAACTATAATAATAACTGAATTAGATTGTCTTTTTTTTCATGATATGTTTATCTTGTGAAAGAGGGAGAAAAAAAAAAGGGAAGAACCGAACTGAGAGGTAAGTGGTATAAGGTTGGAGAAAACAAAACGACAATTGCACTCAACAAATATGACTGTACTCAACATGGAAGAGAGGAAAGCCGACACTATAAAAAAGGAAAGCATTGTATTCGAAATGATTTATGTGCCTGAAGGAAAGGGAACGTCATGGCTAGAACAAAAAAAAGTATACAAAAAGATATAAAACTAACAGTTCGTGAAACGTTCAAGACACGCTTTACTTTAGTAATCTATATAACGAGCATTTCAACTAACCATGTAGTCGACAATCGTACATCAATATTGAGCGCAATGAACGTCAATATATACCACCATACAAATAGCATTACAAAAAAAAAGAATTAAAGAACAAGCAAGCAACAATATAATATTATATTTGTTTTCCAACTCACAAAACAAAGCTATTTTTAAAAAGTTAAAAAAAAAAGACTTTAATCTTGCAGTAACCTATTATATGCTTTCTATGCCAAATATTATTAATGGAACAGCACACGCTATCAGAGAAACACATAGATGATGAAAAGACAAAGAGTGAATCAGGTATCAGGTATCATAACGATGATTGAATTAAGGGATTTCAAGTAATGATGTTATGGCTAGTATATTATTATAATTATCATCAATAAATTATTGGATCTGTACACATAAATTCTTTTGGATAATTGAATCTATATTTTTCGATATTTTAGTGGAGGTTGTTATACATACCAGGATTGTTTCGATCCTTCGTAATCATGTTAATTCAAAAACCATTGACCAGTATATTATATATATATATTCCATCCAATAATATACTCAATCCCTTCTGGACAAATGCTTTGTATATAATAAATATATATATTCTCTCGTTTATATTATAAGTAGTACAATACATTTGAGGCTGTCTAGTTTATCTCAAGAAAACACTCGCGTATATTAAAGTATTATATATTGTTGCAGTAATATTCATTTTTATCCAACAGAATATAGTGTTCTGCTGATAAAAGAATATGTGGATTTAGCATTATTATCTCATCCGAAAGTTAAGATGCAGATGGATATATTTACCATTCAATCCGACTATCCAATGATTCAATAGATTCAAAGTTGTAATGTGTCAACGAGGTTACTTATAAAAGAACATAAAAATATTGCATTAAAAAAGTATGCCGTGTTCTTAATTTATTTTCAGGTAGCAAGTCAATAAATGTGATTATTATTATTGTATTCAACTTAAAGATTCAACAAACTTTTTAAATCTATGCTTTTCGAATGATCTAATCCCAAAGATGCCGAAATGTTATTGCTCGTCCCAGTTCATTATATCTTTTATACCATATTATTCCTAACATTATTTATGTTACAACATTTCCTATATTATTTCATAACAATAATGATATTTTGACCGTTCCCGTAATAAATAATAGCAAATACCATTGTTCAAAAAAAAACCAATCCATATAATAATTTATTACTATTACCGTAATGATATGTATAACATAGTTAACAGCCCCAATAACCTCTCTATTCCATACTATCCAAATATCCATTATCCAAATCCAAGTATACGAAGCGTAATATCAATCCATATCCAGAACACGTTTCCAATCATTATTGTTTCCAGTGCTTTTGGCACAAGTTATATAATCTACCGGTAGAAAAATAAAATAAGATACCAATATCAACAGCAAACAAGAACATAGTAATGATATAACTTGGAAGAAGAGGTGCGTGTGTATAAAGAAAGAGTGATAGCATTTATCAATTGTCATGCATAATATCAGGTTGGATGGAATTGATTATCTTAAGATGACGATCTATAACAAGGAAGGAGTTTTGCTTATAAAATTGAGCAGCACCCGTTGTATTGTATTCCATAAGGTCCATGGGTATATAAAGCCAATTGTTGTATAAGATGGATTTGTCGCCACGCCCAATTTACAATCGTCAGCAGAAAAAAGATGTAATGTTGTAATTGTTAAGGTGGCAGAATCTTATCACAGCTATCGTATATGTATGTCTGTTCATGTGAAAAAAGGTATGACGAGTACATTAGTAATATAAAAGACTTACCAAAGTCAATTAATCCATCTCCAATCATTTATTTTCTATCCAAAAAAAAAAGAACGTAGTTGTGCGAAATGGAGCATATAT
>JAEPRB010000480.1:0-18058 GCA_016758965.1 Circinella minor
CTTGGTACTTACCTTGTTGGATCGCCAGCCTTGCTACTTACCTTGGTACTTACCTTGTTGGATCGCCAGCCTTGCTACTTACCTTGGTACTTACCTTGTTGGATCGCCAGCCTTGCTACTTACCTTGGTACTTACCTTGTTGGATCGCCAGCCTTGCTACTTACCTTGTTAAACCACTTACCTTGCTACCTACCTTGTTGGATCACCGGTCTTGACACCTGCCTTATTGGATGATCAGCCTTGTCATCTACTTTACCCTTTCGTGGCCCACATGATTGTCATGCGCTCAGGTCAAATCAACCACGATATCTATATGTTAGGTCAAGGTATGATAGAATAATATTAATATTGTGTTCTTGGGTAAAAGAAATTACATGTCATTTGAAATAATATTATAAAAAAACAATTCATAGAAAGGAAAATTTCATTAAAAAAACAGAACTGTATTGCTCACCTTGGTGACATACAGTTGCCACACAAATACTCGAAGATAATTCATAATTTTGATAAAAGGTAACAAGGTATCTATTGAGTAGGAGTTGTCTTTGTAAGTAAATCAAATATTCTCATACGTAGCAACATAAGATAATTTCAAATAAATTCACATATTAATTTGAAAATAATATTAAGAACATTTACCTTTATCGATTTTTTGTATTGGTTTCGAAAAAATAAACATGTCGCGCTCGCCTCTTAAAAGTCCAAACTTGTTGAGAACAGTAGTAGCCTTAAGTGGTGCTTGATTCATTTGTTTTCTTGTTTGAAGCGTTGGTTCATCATTGATCGATTGTTTGTAAAACATCAAGAAGGATATGCTGTACTGATAAGGATTTCTTTATTTGTTTATCTATAAAATTAAATGACAATATTAAGTACGTATGAAATAAAATATCTTCTCGAAACAAAAAAAGGATCAGTTATGCTTTTACTTTTTTCTTTTTTTCTCACTATTATTAACTTCAAACCTTTGTTGTAGTGCCTAGTTTAATAGATTCTTTCTTTTATCGTATTATATCGTCAGTTTGTACATAGATGAAGTCAAAGTTTTTTTTTGTAAAAAAAAAAAAAAAAACTTTCATGTTTTACTCCTGATCACGATTTGGTTTCAATTAAGGTTTGGAATGTATGCGCGGTTAAAAAAGATTTTATGCATCAACTGTACCAATAAGTAGTACACGATCGATATTAAAAATTATCTTGACACCTTGGGAAAAACCTTCACAAGGTTTAATTATGGGAGACTGTTCACTGTAAAATAGACCAAAAGTACACCATTGAGTGTATGACTTGCAAATATACCGCGTGTTTTTTCAAGCTAAAGGGGATAAAGCCAGTAAAGATCAAAAGGCCGTTTATGCACTCCCAGTTTTAAGTGAATGCGGAAAAACCAAAGAGCTCTAGTAAAAATAAAAAGTTAAAGAAAAAAAAATTAGCATCATGAGATAGGGTCATTGTAGTAAGAAAAAAAGAATAGGTTAAGGAAAGCAAGAGCATAATAAATAATACAAGTAAAAGAACATAAAAAGGATTGTGAAAAGAAGAGTAATACTCTTTTTTTTTTCTTTTGGTATGTTGGGAGGAGAGAAATAATACAAAAAAGAACGTAAAAAGGAAGGTATCAAAAAAAGTGTTCACTGCTCTTCTTTTTTTTGCATGTTGAGGAAGGAAAGCAAGGGTGAAAATTATAGTTACAAGTGTAACTGAAAAGTCAATGTCAAAAGAAAAAGAAGAAGAATAATACTTACTTCCCTTCTTTTTGCTTTTGAAAGAGAACGTAAAAAGGAAAGTATCAAAAAAAAAAGACGCGTAGTATTTACTGCGCTTTTTTTTTTTTATTGTTGGGAGGGAAGAAAGAATATAAAAAATGAAAGTTACAAATAAATGAAAAGTAAATGTCAAAAGAAAAAGGGTAAAAAGGAATGTCAAAAAAAAAAAAAAAAAAAAAAAAACTTACTTTACTTTACTGTTGAAAGTGCAAAAAGGAATGTAGAAAGAATAAGTTACTTGAAAGTACATTTCAAAAAGAAAAAAAAAAGTAGTTGATAGGGAAGAGAAAGAGAAAGAAAAAGAAAGAAATTGTCGTGGTAACAATTTTTAATGAAAACAAGTGAATGGCAATAGCAATAGTGATCTACTCCCAACAGTGTGGTAAACGGCATAAAACATGCTATTACTATGTTACACCAATTGGGACCGCGTCAAAAAAAAAAAAACTATCTAGATCTTTAAAAACTATAGATTGCAACATTCCGTGTCAAACTAAGATTAGACTGTGGCATTCCATTACCATGACAATAAGCTGGTTAACAACATTCTTCTTTAATGTAAAAACAAGCACGCTTGTTTTATGTAGTCATAGTAGCATGTTGTAGTGTAAAAGTTTGTAACAATAAAAAAAAAAAGATTCAGTAAAGTCGGTGTGGATCCTAATTTTCAACTTCCTTCACCTATGAAATAACATGTAACATTATTGTATCAACTCATTACAATAAATATTGGTTTTATTCTTAACCTTTTAAGTTTAATGTACATGAATGACACTTTTCTGACGGTGCATAACAAAAAGAATATATTTATATAAAATATGGCGAGTAGTTGTATAAATATATATAGCGTTGGATTGGATCAACAGCATAATTTTACATATACAGAATATAGTGAACAAAGTACATGAAGAAGTTGAAAAAAAAAGAAGAAACATGTGAAAAGTGGGCGGCTATTATCAACAAATCTAATGATAGACTTTCACTGGATGTACATGAAAAAATTAAACATTTCCAAACAAAAGGAAAGAATAGGGGGAGATGATAATTAAGTATTAAGCTTGTACCTATAATTGATTTTATCAACCAAAATAATAATAATATAACTTCAGTAAGACCACAGGAAGATACGGTTTTCTAGGTATACGATATAGTATTTATATGTAGTCCTACAAAGTTTCACGGGTTGTATGCCTTTTATAAAACAACACCATTATTTTTCTCCTTTACTAGTAATAATAGGTACAATAATATTTATAACGAGTGTTTATGTACTCAATTAGTACAGTATGTCTATATTTTTTTTTTAAAAAAAAAAAGAAAGTTGCCTATATTATATTTTTATGATACAATTATTATTATGATAAAATAGTATATAAAGTCTCGTGTAAAATAGTAATAATAATAATAATAAATACGTAAGGTTAGATTGTTACATAATAAATCTTTTTCTTATGTATGTAAGAGTTTCTAATATAGATGATAATCCCATAAAATATTTTCTTTTGCCATCTTTGCTTTTTCAACAATATATTTGCTTTCTTTATACTTTTGTGATTTTTCAAATGCATGTAAATATTTCCAACCAATTCTTGTTCCACATATACTACAAGAAATATCAGCCACTGTATGCATTCCAGTTAAAAGCATTCTTTCTTCTTTTGTACCCAATGTTACATTGATAATATGACTGACAAGATATGCTGCTCCATGCTAAATAATAATAGTTATTTTTTTTTTCTTTTTTTTTTTTAATAAGTAAATCTTTTATGACAACTCCACGCTCTCATCTCCCCCCCCCCACTTCTTTTTCCCCCATTAAAAATTTATTTTACTGTACCCGACCCTGAAATGCTCTCGAAATGACAGAATGGTGTGAAAGTAAATGAGAATGACAAGTACTACAACTGTAAATACGATTATCAGAAAGATAAGCTGGGTGTCGTTTGCCCATTGTCAAAAAAAAGGGGGGGAGGGAAGGTGTACAAAAAAAAACTAATTTAGCTATGAATGATATGAATAAAAAGAATAATAAAGATTCAAAAAAAGGGGAGGGAATGACTTTTGTTATTCAATGAGTCATTTGGTGAGGAAAAAGTAAAAAAGAGAGAAAAAGAAATATACATTCTACTTTTATATACAACTAACTGAAAACTAAAGAATAATAATAATAATAGTAAAAGTATTACATTATTTTCAATCAAAATACATATTTGAAAGAAATCAAGGGCACCAATAATCCTTTATTAGTTGTCATTATAATTGTAAGTAAAATTATCTTTACTAATATACTATAACCCACAAGTTTATTGTTTTTGTGTTGACTACGTTACTCTTATTCTTATAAGTTACACAAAGAAGTTTCTCCATGCATGAAATAATTACAATATATATATATATTTTTATTATTATTATTATTACAAAGTTTTTTAACTTATAAATAAAGACTCTTTCTTTTTCTTTGTTACAAAGAGATAAGGGTATTAACAAACTTTTCAATTTTATCTGCATCTTGTCTAGCCATTTCAATAACCATAAGAAGTTTCTTGACACCAATAGCAATTTTATTTTCCATATCAGCTTGTGATAAAAGTGACATGGTACGTTTACGTTCTACATCAGTGAATAAACCAAGTTGCTAAAAAAAATAAAAATAGAAAGAATGGGTTAAAATACAATTTGAAATAATTTATATATTATCATTAAAAAAAAAAAAAAGACAATACCTGTAAAACAATATCAACACCTTCCAAAGTAGTAATTGTAGGAACATAAATTTGAGAATTGAAAGCTTCTGTCATATCCATTTGATCAAGAACATTACGTTCTGTAGTTGTTCCAACAATAAGTAAACGACGATCCTAATTGTTTTTTTAAAGAAAATAAATGAATAATCTTTCTTTTTATATGGATATATGGATATAAAATATTTACTTTTGGTGGTTTCTTTTTAATAAGAACAAGTAATGCTTGTAAAATAGCATTAGAGAATCGAGGACCAATAGGTACCCAATCTATTAATCAAAAAAAAAAAGTTAAATTCATTTTCTTATATTCGCTATTTTCTTTTACTTACCAACTAAACGTTCAATATTATCCATGACAATAACACTGAGAGGTGATTTATATGAATCATTAAAGACCTGTTAAAATTAAACGATTTTTCTTAAATCAATATATATATATATATATGTATCTATCTCAATAAATATATTTTAAATAGAATTACCTTGTTGATTTCTGCAATCTTTGCAGATTCTGTCATACCAACCATGGTTTCAGGAGAAATAAGTTTAATAAAAGGAAATTCACTTTCTAAAGCAATGGTAGCAGCAATAGCTGTTTTACCAGCACCAGCAGGTCCATGAACTAATAAACTAACAACTGGAGTACGTGAAGATTGACGTACTTGATCCACATAAAGTTTTCCATCTGCCAAAATTTGCTATATAAAATTATCAAGTTATTAAAGAATAAAAGAAGTGAATCACTTTATATAATAAATGACTTTTTACCTCGATATGAGGACTGAAAGGAATAATATGATTTTGAACACATTGTTGTAATTCAGCTTCAGAAACACCAAAGGCAGGAGGAACTTCTTCTAAAGCAGCTAAAAAGTCCGACATGTTCACCTTCATTTCTTCAACATCAGCTGCTACACCTGCAACAGTACCAACCTATAATATATATATATTAATGAATCGTTCCAATCTATCTATATCATCATTATTATTATTATTATTATTTACCTTTGTGTGACGAGAAAATGCATAAGAAGATGCAGCTTTTACAACACCAGAAATTTCTGCACCACTATAATTCTTTGTAAGATCAGCAAGTTCTTCTAATGAAACATCAGAATCAAGAATATCATTCTCTCGCATCTAAAAATTATTAATTTTTTTTTGTTTTGATTAGATTATTATATCCTGTTCCATTTTTTTTTTTTTTACTTGTTTGAATTCACTTACACGATTCGTATGAATATTAAGAATTTGAAGACGACCTGCTTCATCAGGTAAACCAATTTCCATATGTACTTCAAGACGACCTGGACGTAACAAAGCTTCATCAATCATATCCTTTCTGTTGGTCATACCAATAATCAAAATATTATTTAATTGATCAACACCATCCATCTAAAAAAAAAAAAATAGACACAAAATGAATAACCCTTCTCTTTTCTTTTTTTCTTACAACAACAAGAAAAAAAAAACTTGAATCCTTTTCATTTGTAACTTTTATTTACCTTGGCTAAAAGTTGATTCACAACGGAATCACCTACACCTGAACTATCACCACGACTACCACGTTGTTTACAAATAGCATCCAATTCATCAAAAATAATAATATGTAAACTGGATTCTTCACCTTTGGACTTATATTCTGCCTCAGCATCCGCAAATAATTTACGAACATTTTCTTCACTTTGACCCACAAATTTACTTAATACTTCAGGACCACTCACAACCTTGGGTTCTTGAGCATTTAACATTTTACCAATTTGTCTTGCAATCAATGTTTTACCTGTACCAGGAGGACCATAAAGTAAAAGACCTTTGACATGTTGTACACCCAATTTTTCAACAATGGATGGTGGGAAAATACGAGATGCAAAAGCACGACGAAAAATAGCACTAAATTCTGTATCAAGACCACCAATACCTAAATCTTCAAATTTAAAATCGGCACGAATCAATGGTTTGGATTGTTGACTATCAAAAAAAAAAAATTAGATTAGATTAAACCACTCCTCTTTTTTTTCTTTTTTATTAGCTTTAATCAAAAAGTAAATACTTACGATCGTTTAGCTCCTTTAAGTCGAATAGTAGATTCACTAGACTTGGTAAATTGAATACTTGATTGACGCATTAAAACACCACGATTGGCTTGTGATGCACCTGTTCCAGTATGCTGTTGTCCATTTTCTTCAGTCATACGTTTCAATGCATCTAATTCTACAACTTCCATATCCGCAATTCTGCATGAAAGGTTAACCCCTCGGAATTCGAATACCATTAATTGACCCACAGTAAAGATTTGATTATGGAAACTCTAAATTATATATATTACACACTCTCTCAATGATTAGCCTTTTTCTTTTTCATCCATTGAATAGAACGTAATATAAAAAAAACAAAATTGTTGCTATTACCGAAGAAAATGCTTTTTCCATTGCTTCTGTATCAAAGTCTTCTGCCATTTGAGTACTTTTTCTTAAAAATCCAACTTCCACTTTAAGTGTAGCCAAATAAATGTCAACACCATCATCAAATGGATTAAATGGTTCCACTGTTACTTCTTGATTTAAAGAAAATTGAGCCCAACGACGTTGCATGGCACTTGTACCAAGAACACCCCGTTGCATTGAATTGTCTTGTCTAGAATAATAAAGTTTAAAAAAAGCACATTCATTTGAAATTAAATGACCCCTTCTCCCCCCCCCCCTTTTTTTTCATCTCACATCAACCCATCTAACTATGTATTTACCTAGCTGTAAAAACATATTCATTATTGACAAGTAAATAATGTTTTGAAGGATCAATTTGACCTGGTGCAATAAGAACATAATTAGACAGGGCAAAAGCATCTGAAGGACATTTCTCAACACTCATGGTCAATTCTTCTGCTTCACGATTCCTTTCAGAATGAGCATGACCTCCATAAGGTTCACGTCCGTAATCCATTATTATTATTTTTTTTTTTAAAAAAAAAAAAAGAAGTGTGTGTATAGGTGGGGGGGTTTTTTGTTGGTATAAAAGTTAAAGAAAACGTGTTCCGCTTTTTTTTTTTTTTTTTTTTCGTTTCAAAAGGCATTAAAAGGAAATAATTTAAAACGCCGTTTTCCAAAAATGGAGGAGTTCAAGGGCGTAGGTTCTCTCCCTTTTCTTTTCCGAATCGATTTTTTTTTTTTTACACACTAAAAAAAAAAAAATCGGTTTAAAAAAAAAATGGATTATAATAATAAATCACATTATAAAAAAGGTTTAGCTTATAAAAAAAAGAGTAATAAGAATAAAAAAAGAGAAATGCAGGGTAGTAATAATAGTATGCAGCCACTTGTACGACCTTCTTCATCATTATTCTCATATCCGAATAAACGGCATCGAACCACTGGAAACAACGACAGTAGCATGAAAATAGCGACGACTACTACTAATAATAACACAATGACTACCAAAACCTCTTTTCCATTTTTATCTTTGAATGAATCAACTCATACTAGTACAAGTACACATTCACATGATCAATCAGTAAATTTTTATTTTATATTTTCAATTTTTTAAAAAAGAAAAATGATAATATACATTTTTATTTAATATATATTGTTTTGAGTTTAGTCAAGAAATGATACACCATCCATTATTATGGCACTTCATTGGTCTAAAGGAAATATTGGTTGTGTATATTATACTCACGAATTTCATGAACTTTATATGATGAATGACATTAGTATTGAAAAATCATTTACTACTCATATTTTAAAAGAAACAATTCAATCATGTAAATATATTTCATTATTTATTATTATGTTATGTTGTATATGTATATATCATATTAAATCGATCATTTATATATATATATATTTTACTAGTGATTGAACAAATTACACCACAAATAATTATTGTTCCTTATAATAGTGAAGAATGGATGGATGGTCTTATTGATGGTACGTATATAATAAATATGTATAACTTTTTTTAAAAAATAATAGTGTACGTATTCATAAATATTTTATTATGGATCTAATAAGAATGTATAATAAATTAGATACTATTCAAATACAAGAAGTGTCAATGAAATCATTTATTTATTCACATGGTCGATATAGATTAGTTTCTTGGTTTATTCAACAACAACAACAACCATCTGTTTATATTAATCCATCATTAACAAAAATATCAGAAGATATGAATCATAATGAAACAACACTATTAACAGAAGAAGAAGAAGAAGAAGAAAAAGAATTAGCAGCAGTATTTTGTGATGATCCACATGATGGTCAAAAAAGACAAGCTTTTCTTCAACTTGCATGTTATATTGATCTTGATAGTCAAATATCTGTAAAGTTTAATATTATTATCTTTTATTTGTTTTTGTTTTTTTTTTTTTTTTTTGAAATTAAAAAAAAACAATTATAATTATTAATTATTATTATAAATAGGTTGGATGTAGTGGTGCATTATTAGATTATCTTGAACAATTAGAAGATACTTCGAATCGACCTATTGGGAATCGATTTAATAATAATAATGAAACTTCATTTCGACCTTTACAACTTCGTAGTTTTTCAAGGTAAAATTCTATCTATTTTTACTCTATATACATAATAATAATAGTAGGTTGGTTTTTTTTTATTTAATATAAAGTGAAAAATCTATGCAAATATCAAAGGAATCACAAAGGTTAGTTTTCATCTATAATTAAAACAGAATAATAACTCATTACAACTCATTCAATGTATATATATATAAAAGAGCACTTTGTATATTTGAAAAAGATTTTCATCCAAGTGCTCATCAAAAAAGAGGAAAAGAAAGTTTATCATTATTTGGTAAGAAAGATTAATTATTAAAGCCCCCTCCCCCCCATTTTTAATATATGGATATATACAACTAATAAACTCATGAGTGAATATAAAATTGAAAGGTCTATTGAATCATACAGCAACACCTATGGGTTATCATCTTTTAAAATCATGGGTATCACGACCTAGTTTAAATATTCATGTCATTCAAACACGTCAAAAAGCGATTGAATATTTTTCAACACCCAATACAATTCAATTTGTAAAAGAACTTTATAATCAATTAAAACATATTAAAAATGTGGCAAGAATTATTTCTATGATACAAGAACATCGTGGATCTTATAATGAATGGCATCAACTCTTGGAGGTAAAAAAAAAAAAAAAAAATATTGTTTGTAAGATATATATATATATATTTTCAAAATGAAATTGAAATAAGATTGTTATTTTATCAAGTTTGTATATTATACCATTCGAATTCATTCTTCATTTATTTCTGAAAGACAAGAATCAAGAATTGATATTATTCAAAAAGTAATTCCTCTCCCCCTATTATAATGAGGCAAAAGGGCTTATAAATCATACTATAATTTATATACTAGATATTATATACAATTAATCCCGGGATTCTACGAACTATTGGAAATGAAATAGATAAAGTGGTATATATATTTTTCATTCAAAAATAGGAAGTTCTACGTATATACTAAATTATTTCTTTTTTTTTAAAAAAAAAAAAAGTTGGATTTTAATCAAAGTAAAATTGAAGGTCGAATCGTTGTAAAAAATGATTATAATATTGTAAATATTTATCTTAACACTTAAAATTACGTAGGATGCCTACATAATTATATATGAATAATTTGTTTTTTCATATATACGTATATATATATTACATAGGAACTTGATGCTTTAAGAGAAACATATGCAAGTCTTGATGGTACTCTTGTAAGTTAATAATTAAATAAAAAAAAAAAAAAACTTCTACACTTCTTATGATTATTTACTTGGTTAATATATAATTTTAGTTGACAGTATCACAAGATATTAGTCGTTGTATGTCACCTCATATTGCACCTTTATGTAACGTGGTCTATTTTCCTCAATTGGGATATCTTATTACATTACCTATTTATCTTGAACATTCAATTGAACCACAATGGGGATTTGAACCTCAAGTAATATATATATAGATACAGACTGAATAAGATTCATTGACCCTTTCTCTATATATTCTATGTAGTTGTACTAAAATTAGATTTGAATATATATATATATATATATATATATGTTTTATAGTTTACAACGGCAGAGAATTTATATTTCAAAGATAAAAAAACAAGAGGTAATATTGGATATACGTATAATCATTTTTAATTTGTATAATAATTTTACTCATTTTTTTTTAAATATATAGAATTGGATGAAACACTGGGTGATATTCACGCAATGATAATTGGTTTGTTATAATTGTTTTCTCTGCGTATAAATATAACTGTATCATTTTTTTTTATTGAAACAAATATACGTATATATATAATGATCCATTCACGGCTTATGTAATATTATTTATAATTATTTTAGATAAAGAAATTGAACTCATACAAGAACTTTCTGATAAATTATCAATTCATTTTAAAGATTTATTAGTTATAGCTGATATTTGTGCAGAATTAGATTGGTATGTTTATTATTTGTTCACCCATGAGTAATTAAAAATAGTCACTTATTGGGGTTCGCGGTGGTGGGGGGTACGTCAATATCAAAGTTTATTATCATTAGCCCATGCTGCAACACGTTATGAATATATAAAACCAGAAATGACATTGGATAATCAGTTGATGATTATTCAAGGAAGGTAATACCTATATATCATTATTATTGATACTTATTATTAAAATATATATATCTTTTATATAGACATCCATTACAAGAATTAAGTGTGGATGTTTTTATACCCAATGATACATATCTTGTGGGAGGTCATGCTGGCGATATATCCACTATCAAAGAAAATAATACCCATGATGATAGTAGGGTCACAAATACAACTGGAAATAGTGTTGCCCTTTTAACAGGAGCTAATTTTTCAGGAAAAAGTGTCTATCTTCGACAGGTACGTATCTCTTTTCACTCATTCCCATGGTAAAACTTAAAAAGTATACAATACGTATAGATATATGACTAAATCTAAATAACAACTCATTTCTTGTCATCCACTTTTTTTTTAACAAGATTGGATTGATTACTTATATGGCACATATTGGAAGGTAGTATATATATATATATATATATATATAATTAAAGCATATAAATCTCTGGGGGGATACTAATGAAAACTTTTTTTTTGTGGAATTAAAGCTTTGTTCCTGCTACTCAAGCCATTATTGGTATAACAGATAAGATATTTACATGTATTCAAACAGTGGAAACAGTTTCAAAGGTATATCAATTGTTTGAATTTAAATAAAAATGAATGTAATTATATATAAAAGGGGAGTCACTTTACATAACAATGCTAATGGTGGGGGGTTTACTTCATCATTATAAATATAGCTTCAAAGTGCATTTGCACTTGATATTCAACAACTTTCACAAGCTATTCATTATGCTACAGAACAAAGTTTAGTTTTAATTGATGAATTTGGTAATGTAAGTACAATATTTATAGTGACCCACTTTTTTTTTTTCATAAGAACAAAATAAAATGATAATTGTGTTGAGTTGACGTACCATTACAAAAAAAAAAAATATGGTAATAATTATATAGGGAACAGAAAGTTCAGATGGTGCTGCTTTACTTTGTTCTACATTGGGTTATTTTTTATATAAAGGTGATTTATGTCCAAAAATTCTAGCCATCACTCATTTTCATGGTAAAATAAATAGTATATCTACGTAACTCCCTCCCCTAAAAAATCATATTTCCATAGTAAAATCTCGTTTTTTTTTAGAACTTATTTCTCGACGGATTATTGATCCAGAAACCAATCCAATTACTTTTCTTACTATGGAAATATTAAATGCAGAAGTTTCTGGAGAAAATTGTTCGGAAATAATGAATGAAGTTGTATTTTTATATAAAGTTGTTCATGGTTCAAAAGCATACCATTCCTACGGTGCTTGGTGTGCCAGTATTGGAGGTGTACCTACACCTATTGTTCGACGAGGTAAATATATTATAGAAACCCATTGTTTATTAGTTATTCATTATTATTATTATTTTTTAAATTCATTTTTTTTTATGTGAATCTATGTACATCTTTAGCTTTAGAACTTTCAGATATCATTTATAATGGTCAAACCATCACACCTGTCTATAATGAAGAAGAAGAGAATACATTTTTAACAATTGAAAGAATAGCACAGAAATTATTAACAATTAAAAATGAACATAGTAATATCAGTGATCAGCAACAACAACAAGAAGAAGAAGAAAATGATATTACTGCCCAAAGTCTCGTTAATGAACTTGTTCAATTGATATTGGAACCCTAAATAATAACTTTGATTCCCAAATCATAAACACAAACTATTTCTTATTATATTATTACATATATATAAACAACTAATATTTAATAGTAATATATAAAATAATAATGTAAATTATTAATTATTACAATTAAAAGAATATGTGTGAAAAAGAAAAAGGGAAGATGATGATTTTGTAATGAATATATGAGAGAGAAATGCAAAGAAGAAAAAAAATTTTATGCTACAGAAGAATTCATTTTTGCTTTGTTAACTAAAAAGTTTCCAAAAGGTGTTGTTTCAAAATCTGTATTCCGTAAGAAAGCATTCACTTCATCTAATTTGGTTGAAGTATATTCTACAGGTGCACGTTTTTGTTCAATATAATTCTTGTGTGTTTCAAGTTTATCAATAAGTGTACGTAAAGATTTAGAAAATCGTGTTCCTTTTAAATTTTTATGATCTTCTTTCAACTATATATAAAAAATAGTTAGTAAGCTGAGAAAGTGAAAGGATAATAATAATAATAATTACAAACCTTGCTAAGAACTGGAATGGCAAGTTCTGGAAAAGCAATATGTAAACCTAAGCATGCATAAAAATCAACTAAACTATCATAAAATACTTGATATTTTGCATCCTATGTAATTCGGGTGGGGGGTTATAATTAATATATAATCCATGACATCATTTTTAGTAGTAGTAGTAGTAGTAGTAGTGTAATCTGTCTATCTTTTTGTAAATTTACCTGATAGATTTTTGTTGAAGTATATTCTTTGGGTGTTTTTAAATACATATCCCATTCAAAAGCCGGAAGATCCGTTTGTTCCATTTTAGATTTAACATCACCATTAAAGATTTCAAATATAAATGGACCCATAGGAATATAATAACCTGTACCATCAATTATTCCAATCAAAGAACGAATAATATGAACACGAAGAGGAAGGAATTGACCAACAGGATTCAATCTAATTAAATGTAATAAAAAAATATATAATATACATATTTAATTTGATCATTTATCTTTCAAAAAAAAAAACATTATGATTATATAATAGTAAATTTTACCTTAAAGTCTGTAATGAAAGATCTACCAATGGTTTTAAATGTGTAAGCATAGGTGACACAACACCTGTTTCCGGGTTACATGTATTTGCAATAACATTAGCCCAGAAATCCAAACAACTCACAAATTGCCAAGTATAAACGGATTTAAAACTTTCTGCTGTATGTTGTTTTTTAGCTGTTTTTAAATGACTTGTTAATTGATGAATATAAACTTGAGCATGTTGAGCACTGACTTTCTGATCCAGGGTATATAAATCAGGTCCTTCTTCTAGCATTTGTTGAATCATAGGTAAAGTAGATTCTGTCATTTTTGTTGCATGTTTAGCAAAAACAAGATAAACACCTTTTAAACAATGACTAATATAACTATTCTTTTCTACATCAATGGCTGCTGTTGCAAATTGTTTAATGGATTGATAACATCTAGCACGTGATTCACTTGAAAGTGATGCATCTGACCATCGATCCAATAATACCTAACAATATATATAATTCCCCTCCTTCTTTATCAGTTTATCTCTTCCAAAATAATGACATCCCTTATTTTTTTTTGTATAAATTTTTTTTACCCGTAAATATTCTCTTGCAGTTTTAGGGAAACATCCAAAATAAAGAGAACAAGGTTCTAAATAAGTAAGAATATATTGTAACATGTCATCTTGATCCATATCTCGTAAAAATCGTACACAATTATTAAGGAATAATCGTACAACTTTTTCCAATCGACGCCAATTCTTTGTTTTTGCTGGATGTTTTGCTTTTTTAGTAAAGAATAAATGTTCACTAAAAATTGGATAGGCTGATTTCAATGTCACTCGAACAAGTTTCTTGTATACTACCCACCCAAAAAAAAAACATTTATAACGGGTTAGTTAATTTCCACACAAGTTTCTTTTTCTTGAAATATTAAAAAAATAATTTCACCTTTATGATTATTGACTTTATATTTAAATTCCATATCCGTTTCTTCATCAGAACGAGCAATGGATCTAAATGCAATTAATAATTCTTTGAATGCTTCTGGTGATTTCTTTTTAGCAGATTCAGTCCAATTTGATAAAAGTTCCATAGTAACAATTTGTGAGTTATCATCCTTCATTTCTTCATCCTCTTCTTCATCCTCTTCACTAAGCATTTCATCATCATCCTCTTCGTCATCGTCGTCGTCGTCATCATCGTCTTCTTCTTCTTCTATATCTTCTTTTTTATCTTCTTCAATCATTGGTTCATCTTCAGGTTCAGCAGCTTCAACTTCATCAAGACCATTAACATCGTCTTCTTCATCATCACTCAAGTCCAACGATTCTTCATCACCAATCATAAAGTTACAAAAATAATCTTCGACATTAGCTTGTTCATCACTAAGTTATATAATTAAGTATATATGTATATATAAATGAGTAAGTATTATTGCCATTTTCTTTTTTTTTCTTTGTCAAGTCCGGGGTCTATTATATACACATACCTTCCAGTAGTTTCAGTTGCTTCTAAAGCATTTTCGTCTTTGGAATCAGCTATTAAAAAAAAAAGGAATTAGTTAATATATAATTCTTTGCCTTTTTTTTAATCAATCAAATAAAAATAAATCTATTTGTGGGGGTGGGGTGGGTGGAGGGGGGGGGACAAGTTGTACCTTTTCCATTGTCTTGATTTCGAGATCTACGTTCTTTACGTCGATTAACTTGTTGTTTAAACTTTGTATGTTTCTTTCTTCTTTCAATTGTATTTTTAAGTTTATTCTTTTGAAATTTGACAGTTGCTTTCTTCAATTTAGCCATGCTTTTTTAATAATATAGAAAAAAAAAAAAAAAAAAAAGTACGAACTTTTTTTTTTTTGAGGTATAATAAAACGGGCTTAAATTTGACAAGAACATAATCTCAGCCACCCAATTCTTTTGAAATTCATGCAATTAAAACCCGATTTAAAAAAGAAAGGGAAATATAATTTTTTATTGTAGAACAAAAAAAAAAACATTTAATATAACACACTCTCTTGTGAACTATTTCAATCCATCGTTCTAGTAACATTCTATCTCTTTTAAGAAAAATCAATCAAACAAATAACTGTTTCTTAAAAGAAAAGTTGATAGAATAAATACTAATAAGATACGTATTTTAGATGATAAAATGGAACTCTTATCATTTCATTGTACATTAAGATGAGGCTTGACTCGTATAGTCAGTTTTTTTTGTTGTTAAAATTGATACTCTTGATTATGTTGACGGGATTATTTCGACGAAATTGACCAGTTTAACTTTTGAAGTCATAAACTGACAGCTACACACAACAGAAACTATTGTAAAAATTATATATAATTAGATACGTACAGTTGTAAAAAAAGATTAAAAAAAAAATTAGACTTTATGTAATGTGGGTTTATAGTATTGTTTTAAAATAAGTCTTTGTCTAAAGATGAATAACATTCCAATTTCATTGATCAAGATTTCATCACAAGTGAGTGTATTTATATAAAATATACTACGGTGAGTAAACTTTATATAAATAAAATGTTATATAAAGGTTAGTAATTCGTAATTTTGTCAATAAATTAAGTTGTCTTATTATTAACATTAGTACTTTTAATCTCAAATTAGGGATGTTGATAGAAATCTCCTTATCCAATAGCAATTTATATGTAAAATTTGAGAGAAATTTAGACAAGTTGTAATTTTGTTTTAATAGTAGATACACTTTATTATAAGACGCAAAAAGTATTTGATAAACAAAGACACCATTTTTATTAAACGGTAGTTTATGTATACACAAGAGGATAAAAAAGAAAGAGGGACAGAGAGCGCGTTATTGTTATCCAATGATTGAACTAAATTAATATTATTTTAATCGCAATCAGAGAAGGAAAAAAAAATTGATTCGTTGACACGACAACGATGTAAATAAAGGTTGTGTGAGATCATAATAAGGATTTTCAATAACACTGTACGTAGTCGAGTGCTTCAGCATATAAAAGATTAATTAGTATTTGCAGTTCACTTGCGAAACATATTGGCTTCCCCAATAATGTGCGATTAAAAATTAAAATAGAGTTTCTCGCATAATACAAAAAAATAATAATCTTTTGTTGCTATGAAACCTCCATATTGTATTTTGGAATAAATAAAAGATTCTTGAATGTTTTGTGGTGTAGCAAGATTTCAAGTAATTACAATCATTTGCAAATATATATATTCTTTGTTTTTGTTTTTACGTATTGGTGTTCATTTTTTGCATTGTCCATCATCCGTAAACAGGGAAAGAGTAGACCAAAAAAAAATAGTTTATTCTATGACACAACAATTAAGCCAGCGTTTAAGGGAATGAGCGAATTTTTTAGACTGTAAACAGCGCGTCAATGCTAATGCTTAAAAAGAAAAAAATTTAAAAAAAACAATAATAATTCATCCGAGAGAAATTATTATTTAGCAAAAATATTTGTACCTGAAAGAACCTGAGCTAGAAAAACAAATCATGCTAAAAAAAAAAACGGGCTGGGGCTGGGGGAGTTTCGGGGTTTACAGGTGAAACAAGTTCAGTTGCTACTATAGCAATAAAAGTATAATGGACAAACAATGATAATCATACTTCTTTATCTTTCACAGTTTCTTTCAAAATGGTGACCCTTTTTAAAGATTTGTTATATAGAGCTTTGATAAAGGGATTTTTCTAAGACCGAAATAAGCCACCGAAAATTTTTTTAAATGGACGGGTTTTTTTTTGCGCAAGCCTTCTCTTCTTTTTTTTTTCTTTTTCTTTGCAATAGTTCTGGTTGGCAGACACCCGCACGATGTCTCGCTCTCGTGACAGTTAGTGTACCGCTTCCCTAACCCGGAAGTACTAACTGTCTGTCAATTAGGACTATTGCCAAATACTAACTTTCTCTTAATTAGGATTATTGCCAAATGGCGTTTTGGAAATGGTCGACGGAGGCGGACGAGTGAACAAACGGAGGCGGACAAGTGAACAAACGGAGGCGGACGAGTAAACACTTTTGCAAGCAAGTCAATTTACAGTTTTTTCCTGCCAAGGTTCATTGTTCCTTTATCTTTTGGCGAAATTGCAAAGACACAAGCTTTTTTAATACAAGAACTATTGCTATCCTATTAATATTGATAGTCTCATTCTTTTATTACTACCTATCACTACTATAATAAATAAATTGTTATTTTTATCTTTATTAAACTATTTTCTTACTTTTCTCAAGTCTATTGTTTTTTTTTTTTT
>JAEPRB010000481.1:0-17994 GCA_016758965.1 Circinella minor
TTATTTTTAATACCGATTATACTTCTTTTACTGCAGTTTCTCCTTTTAGTTCTTTATCACAAACCGCAGCATGTCTTTACATAATGACTCATATTAACTATGATCACTTCACCACCCATTATCTTCCACAGTAACATTATCATTATTATTATCATTACTAATTATTATTATTATACATCAATATTATATTATTCACATCTGCAGTAGTTTAGAAAATATATAAATAGTGGATTATTTTATTAAATAAAAAGATATCTTTTCATTACCCTTTATTCTTATATTTTCCTTTTTGTTATTCTATTTTATTTGGCTACGGTGTTATCTGCCAAAATATATTACGACAATTGGTAGTGACAGAAAAGGTTCATGAACCCTAATAAAAATTTTCAACAACATCGAGCACCTTTGATTGATCCACTTACCTTTGATGACATCGAAGCTACAACAAAAGAAGAACTCACCTTTGAACAACCAATAAGAAAAATGGCAGAAGGATCCATGAATGAAAATGCAGTTATAATTCAAGCTTTAACTAAGTTGTTAGAAAAACAAGATTCTGGTCCTACTTTTCATGCTCGTATACGTGAACCTGACATGTACCATGGTGACCGTGGATTGGATACTGCTACTGGCTGGATTAGATCTGTGGAGCGATATTTAGAAATGGCAAATTTGGGTAGTCACAAGTGGGTGGATTATGCCGCAACACTCTTGCATAATGAAGCTGATATATGGTGGCAACAACAAGAATGAATGGGTGATTGTGACGGATGGTTGGTGTTCAAGAGGCGATTTTTAGCAAACTTCAGTCCCCCCAATCGTTTACAACTAGCTCGTGATAGGCTGGCGTCGTTGGTTCAGACAAGTAGTATGGCAACCTTTGTAGCACAATTCCAAGCAGCATGGTCATCAGTACCATCTATGATGGATGAAGAGGCTTTAGATCGTTTCCAACGTGGTTTAGCTCCAACTATCCATCTCCAAGTTATAACTCGTTTTCCTACATCTACAGATGAGGCTATGTGTTTAGCATTGGCAGTAGAAGCTGCCCAACAACACAGTCAGAATATTTTAGCCGAACAACATGGTTTCTCCCCATCTCATCCACAACAAGCATCACCTCAACTCGTGCCAGAATATTTACATACCTCTGGTGTTGCCGCAATGGATTTGGATGTAATCCGCTCAAGAGGACCTCGACAGTAGCATTTGTCAGGTCGCGCTCAATATAACGTCCAGCCAGATAACTTTTGTGGTGCCAAGGGCGAAAATAAGGAGTGTTACAACTGTGGTAGAATAGGTCACATTTCTCGTTTCTGTCCATCTCCTCGTCATAGGAACCCAAGCCGCTCTTTTAATCAAGGTCACCAAAGTGGTCGCCAAGGCAATTCACAATTTAATTGGAACCGGGGAAAAGATCCAGCACGTCCGAATTAAAGGGTGTTCTGGCGCACACTACTCCATCCCTTAATGTTACTGAATCTGTTCCACTGGTTGTTCCTGAAGAAGAATTAATCGATTTGTCTGATGATCAAGATGTAGTTTCACAAGAGCTACAAAAAACTTTAGAAAAAGATAAAAATTATTTCAATTCATTACTTTCAATAAAAGAATCTGATTTACCCCTGTACTTGATATCATGTAATGGTCGTGCTGTTAAAGTATTAATTGATTCTGGTGCTTCCGGATCATATGTTGCTTCTACGATTGTTGCTGGATTACCAACTTGCCTAATTCCGAATCAAGAGGTCGAAACTGCTGGTGGTCATGTACTGACGATAAACAAACAAGTTACACTCCCATTGGATGCACAGGGATATAAACACACTACGGATGCTTATGTTCTTGACACGAAACTTGATTTGATCCTTAGGCGTAACTGGCTAAAGACAGTTCAACCTACACCTGACTGGGCCAGTGACACATGGAAAATTAGTACAAATAATCAAGACTATATCATTCATCCCACTCATAAGCAAGAGACTCAAGATATTACCTACCTGTTATCCCATCGTCAAGTTCAACGTTTAGAACGCAGTAAAGGAATTGATGAAATATTTTTATGTTACGTTCGACCTGATATTGATAATACTACTATGGCTGTACAAGATGAAGCAGAAGCCTTGGTGCAAGAATTCAATGACACATTTCAAGACACACTTCCTGGTTTACCTCCTGATTGTGGTGTCGAACATGTTATTGATACTGGCGATACTGATCCAATCTCAAAACCACCTTATAAAATGAGTCCATTGGAATTGAAAGAATTATGTAAGCAGATTACTGAACTGCTTGATTTAGGTTTGATCCAACCAAGCTCCTCGCCATGGGGTGCTCCTGTCTTATTCGTTCGCAAAAAAGATGGCTTCATGCGTCTTTGTATTGATTATCATGCTGTTAATCGAGTTACGCGTCGTCACTCACATCCTTTACCACGTATTGATGAATGCCTGGAACAACTTCACAGTGCCAAGTACTACTCGAGTATCGATTTGAAAAGTGGCTATCATTAATTAAAAATCAAAGAAGACGATATTCCAAAAACAGCTTTTAATACTTGTTATGGTTCGTTCGAATGGCTGGTCCTTCCATTTGGTTTGATGAATGCCCCACCAATATTTCAAAAAACAATGAACTCAGTATTAGGTAACTGTTTAGACAAGTTTGCTATGGTGTACCTTGACGATATTTTAATATACAGCAAAACCAAGGAAGAACATTATCGTCATTTACGTTATGTTTTGGAAAAGTTGCATGGTGCCAAGCTTATTGCTATTTAAAAAAGTGTGAATTGTTCAAGACTGAGTTGGAGTTCGTTGGTTTTCAGGTGTCTGCTGCTGGTATTCTACTGTCAAGAAAAAAGGTGAAAGCTATTCAAGAATGGCCGGTTCTGACTAATGTACAAGAAGTCCGTTAGTTTGTTGGATTGGCGTCACATTATCGTCGTTTTATAAAAGGGTTTGCTTCCTTAGCTGCACCTTTGACTGAATTGACCAAAGGTACAGGAGCAAAGAAAAGAGCAATTGTTTGGACAAAAGATTGTCAAGTGGCTTTTGAAAAACTCAAGGATCGTATGACTGCTGCCCCTATTTTGGTACCACCCAACCCGGATGCTCCTTATGTGGTTGAAACTAATGCCAGTGATTATGCTGTTGGCGCTGTACTTCTACAACAAGGTGATGATGGTCAAATGCACCCTTTAGCTTTCGAATCAAAAAAACTCTCAGCAGTGGAACGCAACTATCCTGCACAAGAGCGAGAGCTTTTAGCTATCCTTCATGCATTACGAACTTGGCGGTGCTTTATTGATGGACGTCGTTACACCGTTTTTTCTGATCACTATCCTCTCAAATATTTTCGATCTAAAACCAAGCCTACACCAAGACTGACTCACTGGATTGCCGAAATTGAACTTTATGATCCTGATATTCAATATAAACCAGGACATGAAAACCATGTCCCTGATCTTTTATCTCGGCGCGATGGTCCAAACTGTACTACTGATACACAACCACTGGAGCCTAATTATTTATATGCTCTCAAGGCGATTCAAGAATCTGACTGGCCTAAATTCTATACTCTTGTTGAAGAAAATTGGCCACCTACATATAAGGATCTATTAACCAAACACAAGGAAAAATTTGTCATCCATGCTGATCAAGTTTTTCGTATTATTAAAAATGGTAATGATAAATATGAAGCTCGTTATGTGTTGTTTGCTCGTCATGCCGATTTGGTTCAAGAATTCCATAAATCTGTTGGCCATGCTAGTAAAATAACTGTCCTTGATTTAATGCATAAACGTTGGTGGTGGCCTGGTATGCGTGCCGATATTCAAGAATGGTTAGCCGCTTGTGAACAATGCCAGCTTGCTGCTAATGCCGATCGCAAAAGTCATCATGCTCCTATGAAACCTTTAGAAGTTCCTCCTGCTTTTTCCTGTTGGCATCTCGACTTTATTGGTGAATTACCAACAACTATTAATGGTAATCGATGGCTCCTTGTTGCTGCCAACTATGCCACTAATTAGACCATTGCTCATGCGGTTCCAGACGCTACTGGTGAGGCAATTGCCAATTTTCTTTATGAAGAAATCATGATGCGTTTTTCTTGCCCCAACGAAATTTTAACAGATCGTGGTGCCAACTTTATGTCGAACGTCTTGAATTATTATATGGGCCATCTCAAGATCAATCATTTACGCACAAGCAGCTTTCACGCACGTACAAATAGCAAGGTGGAGCGGACTAACAGCATATTAAAACAGATGCTACGTAAGTTTGCTCATGGTAAAATTCATCATTGGGATCAATTTGTTGACCCTGCTGTCTTTGCCTGTCAAGTCCGCAAACATCGCACTACTGGCTTCAGCCCTTATTTTCTGGTCTATGGTCAAGAACCTAATTTGCCTGGTGATATGTTACCTCTGTTTATTCGGGTTACTGAAAACGAGCCTGGCCATACTACTGTCGTTACTGGTCGCGTACCTATTGTGCATAAAATCCGTGAAGCCCGTGCCTTAGCTGAAAAAAGACTTCAAGATAATGCTGTCAAAGATAAGGCCAAATGGGATGTTGCTATCAAACCACAAACTTTTTCTGTTGGTGATCATGTTTTAATGCGCCATGAAAATAAATTCAGCCTAGAATATAATTGGAAAGGACCCTTCAAAATTCTCAAAGCTAACCTGGACACTCATATTTACCAATTACAAGATTTGAATGGTAAAGTTTATGGTTCATAGGTTCACACTGATCGCTTACGCCCCATCCACACCAATTCTAGTATTTCTGCCAAACCTTGGTATGACCCTACCGCTGCCCGTGCTATTGAACGTCGTTATATGGATGCTGCTACTAAACTTGCTTTTGTTCGAGGACGAACAATAATCTAGGGAGGGGATATTGTCGTAGCTAAAAATATTTAGTGTTACCTTCATAGTATAATTATTAGTCAGTTATTTTTAATACCGATTATACTTCTTTTACTGCAGTTTCTCCTTTTAGTTCTTTATCACAAACCGCAGCATGTCTTTACATAATGACTCATATTAACTATGATCACTTCACCACCCATTATCTTTCGCAGTAACATTATCATTATTATTATCATTACTAATTATTATTATTATACATCAATATTATATTATTCACATCCGCAGTAGTTTAGAAAATATATAAATAGTGTATTATTTTATTAAATAAAAAGACATCTTTTCATTACCCTTTATTCTTATATTTTCCTTTTTGTTATTCTATTTTATTTGGCTACGGTGTTATCCGCCAAAATATATTACAACAATGATATTTTTGGCAGATCAATAGATCAAAGCATACACTGGACATAAAATGTCTTTTTAGCCAGCTCAAACTCAGCTCGAACCACAAGTTTGAGCTGGTTAAGTTATTAAGTTTGAGAAATTTTAAGAATTGGTAAGCAGACTTTTTATCTGCTGAAACGAGTTAAAACTATTAGTTTAAGCAGCTAAAACCAGATCAATCTTTTACTTTTAACAGTTTGAGCAATCTCGATCTATAAGTTTGAGTCTTTGAGAAAAACAATGAGAGGCTTACAACAACTTTAATCTTCTCCTCTATTGGTTAATGTTCCATGTTACACCTTTTGATCAAAGTATCATATTGGTAGGTTTTTTTTACACATGATATACATATATAGCCTTGAGTATTGGCTCAATTCTTTCAGACATTTTAAAACTAGCATTTGGTATTGGCTTATTATTCTTTTAGATTGATCAAACGTTTTCTTTTCATTTCCTTTTATATACATAAAGAAGTATCTTTTATTTATTTTTTATTTTTTTTATCTACTATACTAAAATAAATATATAGTTTCTAGGTTTCTAGTATAATAAAAGCTAAACTATTTTATCTAAATTTATAATATTACGAGTCTTCGTTTACCATATAAAGAGCTAAGCATGATACATTTAAAATACCTTGGAATAAATATACACTTGGTCAAAAAAGTGTCCTAATAACTATAACTTTAGAACATTCTGCTCTGTTACTCATCAGGATATTGACCAATCAATGTGAAATTTTGAGTGGACACTAGTATATATATTAGTATTACATACCAAAAGTATAATTGTGATTGGGTAAAAATTTAAAGCTCCGTAAAGGAATTTGAAAATATAAGCATTAGGATACTTTTTTTGGCCACTTAAAATTTATTTATTTTTATTAAGAAAAATTTATAAAATCAATATCTAGTCTATAACCCTCTTGCATCAATAACTTGTTTTACACGTCTTGGCATAGATTCAATATACTTTTGACATTCTATAGCATCAATCTTATACCAGCATTCACCAACTCTTTTAAAGAGTTCATCCTTATTTTTAGCTGGTTGGGAATAGCTCTTTTTCAACATTTTTTTTAACTTAGCCCACATATTTTCAATTGGGTTTAAGTCTGGAGATTGTGGTGGCCAGTCCATTACTTCAAATTGTTGCTGATTTAACCAAACCATTACTAGTTTTGCCTTATGCTTAGGATTATTATCCTGCATAAAAATAGTTCTGTTATTATTTAGATTATAATAATTTAAAAAATTCAAAAGATCAGACTTTAGGATATCCAGATAATCTTCTTTTACCATATTATGGTCACCAGTATCACAGATATAGCCAACTCTATCCCATGTAATACAGCTCCAAACCATTAAGCAACCACCATCTGCTTTACTAGTTTCCCGGACATCTTGTTTAGTAAGCTTATTTTGAGGATTGCGCCATCCATAAAGATCACTATCCAACCCAAAACGATTTATTCTTGTTTCATCTAACCATACAACACGCTTCTAATCCTCAGGTGTCCAGTTTTTGTGTTCTTGTGCCCATTTTAAACGTTTCTTACGATTCTTTTCACTTATAATTGGCTTTTTTGGTTTCTTAAATGCCTTGAGTCCACCTTTATACATCATATTACGAACAGTTTGAGGAACCACATCAATATTATAATAAGCCTTAAGATATTTAGAGCCTTGTGAAGCATTCCTTAATTCATATTTTTTAAATTGTCTTACTAAAACCTTGCTTGTAGAGTGATTAGCTTTTACTGGTCTTCCATTTTTTGAATTTTTAGGTATATTTGGTGTTTTTTTATAAATTCTTCCAACTGTACTATGTCCAACAGATGTCTTTTTAGCTGTCTGACAAATCGACATGCCCTTAGAAAGGTAGTGAATAATTTCTTGATGCTTTTCTAAAGATATTTTTTTCATCTAATAGCTTTATGAGGTTTTTTTATCTTTAATAATAAAAATATGTTCATTCTTATTAGTACTTACTTCAAAAGATGCAGAAAGAGGAAAAGAGGAGAAAATATTAAAAAAATAATGATACTTGTTATAAAAAAACTTTTTCAGTGGCTTAAATTTCTAACTTCTAAAAGTGCCCCAAAAAAGTGTCCCAATGCTTATATTTTCAAATTACTTGACGGAGCTTTAAATTGTTATTCAATCACAATTATACTTATAGTATGTAATATTAATATATATACTAGTGTCCACTCAAAATTTCACATTGATTGGTCAATATCCTGGCGGGCAACTGAGCAAAATGTTCTAAAGTTATGATTATTGGGACACTTTTTTGACCGAGTGTACTATAAATATATAATAAAAATATGATGTAAATAAATAACACGAAATGAATCATGATAAGAAAAACGCGAAATGAAACCATACCATCCTATAGAAAAATGTTCATGCAATAATATTGAAGAGGAATTGGTTATGCCATAAATAATATGTTTGTGTAATAATATTGAAAAAAAAACGATTAGTCAGATTATAAATCATGTTCATGCAATAATATAAAGAAAAAAAGTTAGTTAAACTATAAATAAAATAGTTATGGAATAATTTTGAAGAAGAGATAAATAACATGTTTCCATGAAAACCATTACTATAAAAGAAAATAAACTTAATAGTTATGAGAAATCGATAAAGCCATATGATAAAGATATGAAAAAGAGAAGTACATACCTGCCAAATCTTTGAGCTTAAAGTAGTACCCTATTACATATGGTAAAATTTCTATATACATTATTTTCCTTTTATTTTTAGTAGCATTCGTCTATTACATGTTTTTTTCTATTTACCCTCTTCATGATACAATCAATAACTGGAACGGATGTACCTTAGCAAATTATTTATTCATCAATGAATATGATTGAGATGAAGAAGAACATACATGTTCATGTAAAAGAGGATGTGTAAGCAACTAAAAAAAAGAGATACTGGTATCTGTGTCAAAGTATCAAACGTGCGTATAGCTCTGTTTCAAACAAAAGTAGATAAAGTTGGAATAGACAAAATAAAAAAAAAGTGGCAGAAAAAAGCAGATATATCAGGGCTTGTGAATCATTATTGAAAGAATATACAGAGATAGGGCATGCAAGTACACACAAAAAAAACTATAGTTACTACTTGCACTAAGCATAAGATACAAGAAAATCATCGAGTAAGCATAAGTATTTTATAAGCTAGATAAAAACAAGAATGTGGTTAATAAATAAAAAAATTAAAGATTAATTTAAGGACAAAAAATATAAGTAAAAGAGTACGCGTAACCCGTAAAAAAAAAAGAATATTACAACTACCTGTGTCAAGCCTATGAGAACCAACATATAAACTCCATTACAGGACAAGAGTATCTATGTATAAGATTAAAAAAAAGGGAATCACTACTGGTGTTATAGTCAAAGATTATAATAAAAGATATTTGTAAAGATGGAATAAAAATTATGTCGTGTCATTTTATTGGAGTAAAGAGGAGTAGAGTAGAAAGAAAGATGCTGAAAAAAGAAGAATAAAAATAATAACCAAATTAGGCCACTCATATTAGGTTACCCAATTTGGGACAAGAAGAATCCTTTTATATTATCATGGCGTTGTCTATTTGACTAAGGTGTGTCATCACCATATGTACTGCGACGTTGTTTTCTCTGCATAACGAATATAATAACATTATCATTCATATAGCTTACCATCTATAATTTTTTAAAAGAGCTTCCAATAATAAAAATGGTACTTGTTATTTTTTTTTGGTAAATGAGCTAACTTTTAGGAGGTGTAGCTGTGTATATAAAATTATTTTACCATAACAAGTGATACTTTATTGCATAAGTTTGTCATTAGTATCATTATTATCTTGAAAGGGAAATAAATAACAACAATAAAAAACTATAAATATAAAGGTTGTGGATGTAAATTATTGAACCTTTGTTTCCATAATTTTTCATTAAATAAACATACACCTTTCTTACTATGAACAATACTTTCTTAATGGACGATAACTTCAACGGTTTTACTGGAAGATACGGCAGTACTCCAATTCCAGCTCAAGAAGCACCTAGTAGCACTACTTTATGATCATTAGAGAATGGCGCTCCTGTATTTAATGGGAATAGTACCCATTGGGCTGAAATGGGTAAAATGCATACTTGGATTGATGCTGCAGACTCCAAGTTGTTATATTTTCAACAATTAATGGACATGCAAGGAGGTGTTATTGATACTGTCAACAAACGCAACGCCAACCTAGAGCAACAGGTCCATGAGTTGAAAACTCAAATTGACAACAGTGTCAAAAAGAAGACTCGCCATAGTCCACGTGAGAGCATACTTTCAGTAATAACATTAATAGTTTTCTATATATAAGTTCTTTAAGATTAATCATGATACTAACCAATACCTTAATGTTACTTAAATTAGTGCTTTATAAGAAACCATTATAAGAACAAGATGGTTCCTAATGGTGTGGTCAGGAATTTTGAGTACGCGTTTGACGATGAAGAGAACCTCGGCGTCAGAACAGCAATAATTAATTATATGAAGAAGGCTTCTGATGACTTGGGATATGGATGGCCTGAGGAATTAATCGAGGAAAAGCTGATCATGGTGTACAAGAATGCCAAATACACCGGCAGCTTAACACCCAAAAGAAAAGAAAAAGAGAGAAAGAGATCTCAAAAAAAATGGTGTTCGAAACAAGGTCAGTTAATATTTTTATTTATGTGTTGAAAAGAGAAGAGAGAAATGGGGTTATTATAAATTTAACTAAAACTTATACAATAGAAATATCATGCCTGTAAAAATATCTGTCAGCAAAATTATGAAGCTCTCCTTATTGAATTTAAGGATTGTGATCGTCTTATCGATCAGGAACTGATGTCAGATGAAGAAGATTTGCATAATGAGTATGGGGTAGTTGAGAAGAAGGCAGTGTTGTGTCCGTCGTGAAGATCTGATGAGGTAATATATTTTTTTGAAGAAATATATGTATATATTTAATGGTAATGGGGTGTTCTAACATATAATTCTGCAACAGGCCAAAAATTTTTACAACAAGCTAGACGAGCTGTTGCACAAGTCTAAGAAAAGGATAACAGGAATGAAGCGTGTTCGTGGCGATCAGTACATTACTGAAGAGGAACTATCAAAGAGTAAGCGAACACACTTGCCTTCTTAGGCTATAGTTCCTTTGGTAGAACCAGCTGCTTTATCAGTTCAACCTGATAATTCAGAACAACATATAAGCCTAGTTCAACCTGAGGCTCCTTCTGAACAATAATTAATTTCTTTTTATTTTAATAAATAATGCGCACATGGTAGGGTGGTTGGGTTGGGCATAGGCTTTTTAAGCTTAAAGCAAATTTCTTTTTTATCATTTTAGTTTTGGAGATAAACTTTGTATTATATGAGATTCAAAGAAAATAAAAACAGAGGCAAATGCAGATGCATTCGCTCAACAAGTGGATTTTACAATATAATATTGAATTACAAGTAAATAATAGAAATATAACATATAAAATAAAATTCTTTCATAAAAAAATATCAAGACCAAAACTTGTGTATATAATATTGGTTTTTTCCAATCGATTTGCACACACAATTTTTTTTTTTGCACCCCAAGATTTTTTTTTTGCGTGTCCTTATTTTTTTTTTGCGCATTGAATTTTCCAAGTTTGCGTATATAAGCACTAGAATTGTTGAGTCTGCAAAGCGGGTTAATGTGGAGGACTGTCAGAACTGGATCAGGCACTCTGCTTCATTTTTTGATAGGTGTTTGGCTCTTGAGCCAATGCTTTAGTAAAGTGTACTATAAATAAACTGTTTTTTTATATACGCAAACTTGGAAATTCAATGCGCAAAAAAAAAAAAAATTATACGCAAAAAATTAAAAAAATGTACGTAAAAAAAAAATAAGGACACGCAAAAAAAAAATCTTGGGGCGCAAAAAAAAAATTGTGCGCAAATCGATTGGAAAAAACCAATACGTGTGAAGTACTGTATGTCAAACAAATACGTTTTCAACTAAAAAGGTATGAGACGCCTATATTTGGTATTTTGTTGTCTATGAGCTGTGATACAATTTATTTTTGCCATTTATATATAATTTCTTTTAACTATTTTTTTTTTCTCTCACCAACTTTTTAACGATTACTTCTTTTTTTTATAACCACTGTGATAACTATTTATAATAATGAAATGTTCCATTTGATTGACAAATCTATTTTTTAGGAGTAGTGGGGTATGTAATATTAATAATGTTCAATAGTTATCTTGTTTATAGTTTAGGATAGAGTAAGCAAATTGTCACCACTTTTTTTTGTGCAACTTCTTTGTTTGGTATGTTGAAAACACCCAAGTACGGTTATGGACCTCAAATGAAAGTATATAAAGGTTTGGAATCTGTAATAGCATAGACATTACTCTTTTTTTTCAATATTCTTTTATTATTATTATGAGCTTTAACAACGACTTTCGCCCTTCCCCCTCTCCTGTTAATGAGTATGCCAAACAGTAAGTACTTGAATTATAACCCAGGTGATATGTATACTGTATTTTTATTAACATATTTTTTTATTAGATTAATTAGAAATATAGAAGACATAGACAATAAAGCTAGAGAAATTGCTCGCAAGCAACGCGATGTGTAAGTATTAATAATAAAAATTAATGCTTTATGATTTGTATACTTATTACAGTGATTAGGATTGAAGACGCTCTCAAAAGTGAAGAAAAAGAAGTCATAGAGTATCTTGAAGATCGATACATTGCCTGTAAATATAAAAATTATCCTAAGGCTTTGAAGGTTTTGGATGTGTATGTATCGAATTTATATATATCGTAATTGTTGTATTCATAAAGCATACTAAAAGGTATTTTTTTTATAGTGGACTTCCTTTCTGGCCCAGCCAGACTAATATGATATATAAGATAGAGAACGATGAAATATATAAAACCGATTCTGAAGTAGGAGAGTGGGTTGATGAAGTTGATGAAGAGGATGAAGATGATAGAGAAGATGAAGAGGAGCTATTGGGGAAGCGAAAGGCTTCTCCATCACCTGAGCCAGAAAGGAAGAAGATTTGTCGTCGTTCTTCAGAGTAATTTTTTTTCAATAAAAATATTTAATACACAGCATCTAACATACTACTGTTTTGCATCGTATTGATTAGTTTTCAAGAAAAATGGATTGTATAAAAGAGTGTATATAGTAAAAAAAAAGATGGATGTCATAAGAGGGTGCATATATAAAAAAGGTTGGCATGAGAGAACAGAAAATAAAAAGCATCAGTAAAAAAAATATATCATAAAAGGATGTATATATAAAAACATAGGGCATAAGAGGATAGAAAATAAAAGGCATAAGTAAAAACAATGTATCATAAAAGAATGTGTATATAAAAAACGTAGGGCATAAGAGGACAGAAAATAAAAGACATAAATAAAAAAGATGGGTATAATAAGAGAATGCATATATAAAAAAGGATGGGTCATAAGAGAACAAAAACAAGCATAAGTGAAAAAAAAAGATATGTAGCATAAAAGGATGCACGTATAAAAAACGTAGGACATGAGAAGACAAAACAATAGCATAATACAAGACGTATACAAGAAAAGAGAAATGAAAGGCATAGGAAGTAGCAGGTAAAATAAAGTGACATAAGGATAAGTAAAGTATATGATGAGTGAATAAATTGATGTTGGGATAAAGTAGATATAATGAAAAAAATATAAAGGAATATATGATGGATGAAAAAAAGAGATTATAAATATAAATAAAAGAGTCGAAATTAATAATGATATAATATTAAGTGAATGAACGGAAGTGATAATGGTATAATATAAAGTGGATAAACGAAATTACAAATGAAGATGAATATGTCATGTAGTAACAAAGCAGAAGTAGAGATGTTTGATTAACCAGTTATCTTGCGAGGCAGAGGAATGACAACAAGTTTATCAGGACCACTTAATGCAACAGCAATAGGAGAGAAAATACGATGGACTGGTAGAATACATTCCAAATTCATCCTTAGGAATTAATTGGAACATTCCATCAGACCATGGGATCTTTGGGCCACAATGGATGCAATATCGGCTGACTTTGCATACCAATTTACAAATGCAAAGGTATGGTCAAAGTAATCAGTATTGTTTCCTTGATGTAATCAAATACGATGAACAAAAAAGTACGCGACCCTACCATATTGCATCTCAGTATACTGACGACCTTCGCGAATGACCAGATTGCCATTGTTGTCTGCTTCCAAAAAAAGTGCCTGTATGTTGATACCTTTTTTTGATCGCGCCTCGTCACTTCTATACAGTTGCCCGAGGATTTTTATCGACGGCATTTTTTGGATGATATCACCTACCATTTCACCTGGTGCATCAATATCTGCAATATGATAGCTTTTGAAGATGTTATATGGATACATATACTGGTAATATTCTAATAACAAATCATAATGATCATCAATAATTGTAATTATTGGCTTAAGGTCAAGAGGATAGGTCGATGGTGGTAGCAGTTCCCAGCCAGATACATCTAGTCTACCATTCCATTTCTCTGCATAATTGACGAAGGTGTTCAAGTCAAATTCAGCGGCGTTAATGGTGAGGTCAATAGGAGGCGGAGATAGTTGTGGTGCAAGTCTTGTGAGAATTGTTAAAAAGTCAGGTTCGCCAGCAAACCAATGACTTTTTTCCATAACAAAATTGTCAGCAAAACCAAGTTCTAGAAATCCGCACATATATGTTGTTTCGAAACTATCCTTGCCATTCATATTGATGCTCTTCAACAAGCCATTATAATGCTCGAAATTCAAATTCCAAACACTATATATCAGACCAAAGTTATATATCTGAGATCTCAAATGCAAGTGTGAATGTATGCTCAGTGTTATTTCCTGGCATCTATACAACTCCTCGCATTCAGCACAAAATTGCTTCAACAGCAGATAGGCATGATCTATTTCATTTTTCATTATTGATAGACTAGCAAGAAGTTTGTTTGCATGTACATAGGGTTCTTAGTAGACTGATCCGGATTGGATTGGTACCATTTCGAATCTGGATTGTCCATGGATTAGAGAGTTGCAATCCGAATCCATTTCGTAAAAATCCGGATTGAATCCGTAATCCGTAATACAAAAGAATCAATTAGATGAAAGTTTAGGCTATATAGTAGATGTCACAGTATTTTTTCATGAGAGAAGGTATTTTACAAGATTATGTATGGTAGTCGTTTGAGATCGTTTAAGAAAAGTAACATATTGGCAACAGAGGTGCATTGTTTTTAGATGATTTTATTATTTTGGTTTGAAAAACATAATAGGAAATAAATAAGTTATAATAAAAAAAGAATTGTAGTATTAAAAAGTTATAGTGGGAAAATGGGATCTAGTAGAAAAAAAGTTATAATGGGAAAAAAGAAGTTACAGTGGGAAAAGAAAGTTATAGTTGAAAAAAAATTATAGTAGGAAAAAAAAGTTATAGTGATAAAAAGTTTATAGTGAAAAAAAAAGGTATAGTGGTGCAGAAAAAAAAAGTACAAATAAGTTTTGATATTTTGTGTGGTAGAAATACAACATGACGTGGATTTTTTTTTCGTGGGGGCGAGTAGTAAATTTCCGGTATGCTGAAAAAAAAAGAGGTATATTTTTTTATTTTTATTTTTCTCAACACTATGATAACCTCATTGTTCTACTACCATCTGAAATCTTTTCATTCTCGCCAAAGAATCGAGACCACGAATCCACCAGCACCCTTGTACGCAACTTTTCACTACCAAGACGGTTACGTTCAGGTGATAAAAAATGTTTGGCTCTTGAAAAAACCCGTTCTGAACTTGCTGATGAAGCAGCGATTGCCAAGTATGTTCGTGCCATAGCTTTCAATTGCGGCCAATCGTTTACTTCACCACGCCAATAATCGAGGACAATCGTGTTACTGTGACCACTAGTTGGATCATCCAAGGTATATGCATTAATATATCGTGCCAGTTGGTCGGCTCTACCTGGTCTTCTTTGAATAAGTGCATCAGGATCATAGGCTTGTTGGACTGGAACGAATGCTGGTTTATACTTATCCCATGTCATGTTAACAAGTTCAATTGCTTCACTACGATATTCATCCCAATTTTCAGCTTCCCACCATTCATACTTTAATCGTGGATCCATGGCAGTTGCAACAGCATAGACGTGACCAGTAGCCTTGCAATAGTAACCTTGTAGCTTGACCCATCCAACCTTAGCAGCTGCTGACAACTCTGGCCAATTCTATTAATTCAGACACACACACATACACAATATGAAAGTAAGTATAATGATTATATGAGATATGCGCTGTGTAAATATTATGTTAACTCTTTTTTTCACTTATTTTTTTTACTTACATCGTTCCATGCCTCTATGTGGGCTTCCAGTACATTGAGGAGACGATTGTATGCTGTTATCACCAGGTTCATTGTTGGATATGATTCACCAGATATCAACGGGGTTAGTCTGGCGAACTCAAACAACAACTCGCTAATTTTCTGGAGACATTGCTACTCGTCGTCAGTTAATTCGAACTTTTGCAGCTCAGGAATTCCACAGAGAGTTCTATTGTACGCTTGCTTCACCACCAAGGCGCATGCGATCATATAATATGTCGAATTCCATCTTGTTGGGGTGTCTAATATTAGCTCACGAGATTCTATGATTTTTACAGGTTGGCTTGATTCTCCTTTAGTGTACTCATTATCATCTAGTCCACATGATTTTTTTCCTTGAAAGAGTCATGATATTTTTTCAACCATTGTGGAGATGCTCGGATGGTGACAATCCCCTTTCATAATTTTTACAGGATTTTACCTGGTATATAAAAAAAAAGAAAAAAAAGAAAAAGGTCAGTTGGTGCTTGATTTGATTTTATGTTATTATATCTCTTATATTTCGTATACTTTTTTTTTTTACTTATTTAACCTCTTTTTATTTTTATTTTTTATTTTTTATATAATTACCTGCGCTACCTGACCCTATCATATTATCACCTCGATCATCCAACATATCTTCTTCGCTATCTCTGGATTCTGCTTTCAAACCATCCTGAAGAATATCTTGAGCGGCCAGGTTTATGATAAGAGCAATACACGGGATTCTGTTTTCTTTGCTATCATAAACATCACTTCCAAGCTCCAGTTCAAGTTCAGTGGCCATGGTCTTCATATTTGATGCATTATCAGCTGTTAGGAAAAATGGTTTTTCTTGAAGATTCTAATGCTCAAGAACACGGATAAATGCGGCAGCCATGTTGACACCAGTATGTGATCCTTCCAACAATTGAAGACCCAACACAATAGAATTTTGTTTCCAAGATTCGTCGATCCAATGTGCCATTACACTAAGGAAAGGAACGCGCCATTCACTTGTCCATGCATTAACTGTATATGAGAATGATGGGATATCCACGAACAGCTTACGAATACAACCTTCGTAACCATGATAAACCCTCAATATGTCGATAGGAATGGTGCTATCACTTGGAAGTTTGACATGGGCGAGAGAAGGTGCAATTTGTGCCATGTTTAACACTGCTTGGAAATGTGGATTTTCGGCAATAGTGTATGGCAAGGATGCTGTGGTAATAAATAATGCAAGCTTGTCACGGAATAATTGTTGATTGAAATGTTGTGGAACAAGTGGATTAGGAGCCAAGAAACGATCTAAACCTTGGGAAGGGAATGGTGTGTCCTTGGATGATTGTTCATTGATACCATGTTCGATCAAATGATTTTTTAAACCTATAGTTGTACCCTTTGGATCCTTAAAACGTTTTTTACAACTCGATTGTTGACATGTATAAAACTTGATTCCCTGACGCATCTCGGTATCATACCATTGATACAATGAAGCGTATGTTGTCGTAACAAAGAGCTTCGATATATAAAATTGATATGATTTATGTAAAGAAAATAGAATAAAGGCTATAAATAACTTAATAATTATAGATAAATGGTATGTGGGAGTTCTATTATTCAGGAATTGTACGTCTGAATCCACAAAAGGAGAAGTCTTAATAAAATTACTAAATGAAAACCCAATAAAAGGATTTATTTATAAAAGGATAATTTATTTAAAAGACAAGACAAAGTTAAAGATAAAACTTAAAGTAAAAGAGAACTGAAGAAAAGAAATTTGAGGGTGAAAAAGGTCGAGTATTTATACTATTTGCTTTTGTAAAAATAGTCAATAGCTTTTGTGAAAACATTCAACAGCTTTTGTGAAAATAATCAATAGCTTTAGTAAAACATTGCAATTGCTCTTGTAAAAAGCAGCAATTGCGAAAAGAATCAAAAGAGGGATCCAATAAAATGGCACAATGGTTTTTTATACTATAATAAGAATATTTGATGATAACATGTGACTATAATCAATAATGCTAATGATAATGAAAGTGATAAAAAATAATAACAATGTTATTTATAATGGGGATTATACTAATATTGGAGATAATATATATGAGGAAAGAGAAAAAATTATATGGGTAACGGTAGGGACGTTACAACAACCAATGTTTTGCCCTCTTGTTACTTTGAATCAATTGAGTTTGATTAGCCTGGCTAGTATCACTTTCAGCACCATCCATCTCGCCATTGGTTGACATATATGACATACTACGACTAATCGACAT
>JAEPRB010000482.1:0-17941 GCA_016758965.1 Circinella minor
ATATTTCGGTAATCCGTCCCGTCCTTGTAAAGAAGCGTCAATAGGCGATGCTTCGAATGAATTTATATTATTATCTTCATTGTTATTATCATTAACAGAATAAGATCGATGATTGTTATTACTGTTATTGTTATAATTATGAAAAATTAAGTAAAAATAAATAAATGCAATGAAACCTTTCAGTAAAATAAAATAAAAAAAAAACGATCGAATTTAACTATAATATATATATCCTTACCAGAAATAGGTGTGCCTCGTTCTCCAACAAGTGTCAAGTCACCGTTTTCCAATAATGACAAGTCACGTAGCAAATCACATTGATGAAGTGTTTCACGATATCTTCCATCATCCCATGTTTCAAAAAATAAAATATTATCACGTACAGTACCAAATTGAACCCATGGTGTTTGAGGAACATAGGCGACTTTAAAAACATAAACGCTTGGATTAATATCATCTTTGACAAGACTTGTATAAGGTGATAGAAATTGAGATGGAAGATGGGGTTTTCCTGAAACAATAATCATTTCTCCTAATAATGCCGAAAGTAGACTGGTTTTACCACTTCCTTGACGACCTGTAATGACAGACAGTCGCCCAGGGGGAAATGCCAAATTGGGTAAAGTCAATGTAAATAATCCTGCAGTGTTTTCGACTCTTTCTTGTTGTGATGATATATCATGGTTAATATTGTTGTTGTTATATTTGTCTTGGCTTTGGGTTTGTTGTACTATCGTTGGCCATTGGAAAACACTATTATCGTCAAATCCAGTTCTAACACGTTCATCATAAGGTCGATGAATAGCATCATCGTCGTCATCATTATTATGGGAATTATTATTGTTATTATTGGAACCAGAATCACGTTTATCTCCTGAATTTAAAAATGAATTAATATGCCCCAAGCTGACTTTTGCGTCGTTATACGTCATTACTGCTTGTGGCATTACATTTAATGGATCCCGTAACATTCCAAATAATACAATGCTTACAAATGCAGTACTATTTTTTTTTTAAAAAAAAAGAAACGGGGAGTCAGAATCAGATTCTAATACCAATATCCAAATAATTATAGATGAAAATATTAATAAGCAATATATTTATACTTGCCTTGGATCTAATTGATTTTTTTCAACCAAAGTATACCATGCAAAAGAAATAATGGTTACAAATACAGGAGTAGCAAACCAAATTAATGATAAAATGGTATTTTGGGTATATAGCTTGATAAGCTTAATCAATTCATCATCGCGTGCATTCTATTATTGTATATATATATATATATATATATATCTTTATTTATTAGTAAATCAAAATAGCATACACATAGGTATATACAACATATCCTTTCAAACTAGAATATGAGACATAAAAATAATAAAAAAAAACTTACTGATATCACTTGTTCCCATTTTCGTTCCCAGGCAAGAAATTTGGTAGTGCGAATATTGGATACTAACTCTTTTACAAGTCGAATACGCCAAGCTTTCGCTTCTGCAAGTTGTTTTTGAACATGAACAAGTCGACGACTAATATAATGAGTTGAAGGTAATGCAAATACCATAACAATTAAACCTGCTAAAAAAGCTTTGCCCAATAGGTTATAGAGAAATATTACACCAGTAACAATTTCTAGTGGACATGTGTAGAATATCTATATACAAATAAGTATATTTATAGAAAGTTAATAAGTTTTTATCTATCCACCTCCTTCCACCTCCACCTCCACACACACATATATATTATTTGAGATTTTTACATGAAGATAAGAAGCAAGTTCTGCTAATCGTTCTGTATCCTCACTCATCAGACTAGCCCGTCGACTTGCTGTATTTTCATCCACATTATCATTCCATTCTTGTTCTTCCATTCTAACACCATCAGCTGATGACGAACGGCCCACACGTAATGTGTGAGCATATATTTCAGAATTTAACATATTGTTCATCGTCACATGCCATCGTCGACCCCACAACAATGTTTGGGAAGCGATCAAAGTACTGATAATATTGCATACAAAAATAGCAACACAATATAAATAACCGGATTCTCGAGGAAATTCATCAGGTGACTGAATATATCTTAATAGTCGATATAAAAAGAAAGGATTGGCGTAATGAAAAGCGACAGCTGCAATGGCGGTAATAAATTGTAAATGAATTGATTTTTTATTTGATCGATAGATTCGCATAATAAGACTTCGTTTTGAAACGATGGTGGATGATACGTTTCGAAAATGACGATAATTTTCTTTCGCACGTTGACGGAAGGGAAGTGCCCAAAGTTGGTCTATATCCAATGCTTTTTTATATCCGCTATATAATAATGTGTTCATCCAACTGAATGTGACCGAAGCTAATGGTGATGCACTTGCTTCTAAACTTAATATGCGACCCTGAATATCAATGGTTTATATATTGGTTAGAATCTTTAGAGTTACTATTAGTCCCTCTTCCCCGCCTTCTTCACATTTTAATCTTTTCTATTTTTCTTTTGTTCTCCCTCTCTCTCTCTCTATATATATATACTTACACTACGGACAACACGACCATCATGAAGCACAAGAATTCCTTCATCAGCATCATCAATATCTAAAAGTTCACCTTGATCAAGTTCTCCAGGAGTGGTAGCACACAAGATCCAAACAGAAAGACAAATAATTAGATCCACTGCCGCAAATGATTTTTCAGTTGTTGATGATATAATCCAATTATCGTGAATGTTAGTAATGAAATAAGAAAAGCATCGAACAATAGCGGATACAGATGCGAGTGTATAAAAAACCAAATAATGAGGATTGTAAAGTGTAAATCTTGCTGGTGAAACTGGATCGGCGGGTGTTGTAAATGATTTGATGACAAGGATCAACATGTATAACTTATATATTACAAATAGGTTAATTTAGAAATTTAATATAGTCATGATTGCATGAATCTTATATATATATATGTATATATAATCATGAAATAGAATAAAGCAAACTCACTCACTCGGGGTATTAATGCAAGTCCAGGATCGACCACCTGATATAATGGGATCCCACATTTATTATTATTACTATCGTCATCATTATTTGAACCTTGTCCTCGTTCCAAAATGGCACTTTCAAGTCGCCAAGCAAATAAGAATGCCCAGCAACTAATTTCTAACAATATCAATACTAACAATATAAGACTTCGTCGAAGCAAATGTGCGTCTTTACTTGTTGGTAGTCGAAGTGAATGTGGATCATAGTAACGATAACGTGCTGATCGCCAGGTACGATATCGTCTGTATGTATTAATGGCAAGTGAAAATATAAAGAATGTAAGTGGTATAATGGCATCGAGCGATCTGAAACAGTTTGTTAAAAAGAAGTAATGCACACATATGCACGCGTTAGTGAAACCTTCTCTTTTTTATTTTTCATTCATTTTGATTTGATTTGATTTGATTTGATTTCTTTTTTTTAAAAAAAAAGCCTTACGTTTCTCGTGTACAAGGATCCAGGTTAAGGGTATGGGGATCGGGCTGAAATAAATTATAAATAAAAATATACAACAATAAAGATCAGTTTTGACTTTATATATATATATATATATATATATACATATAAAACAAAGTTCATATAGTTTGTAATTAATATTATTATTTTTACATCTGAATCCCTTGTACAACCACAGAATGGTGATGCAAATTTCATATATTGCTTTCGAAGAAAATAAGAAAAAAAAATAGAATTTATAAGGTATGTCTTTTTATATAGTAGGACTTATTGTGGTATATATTCTAAAAGAGAAAAAAGAATAAAGTCAAAAAAAAAAAAAAGGAGACGTTTGACTTTAATCGGTGACGCGCTCAAACTGAAGCACTTTTTTTTTTGGCGTAACACGAGAAAACGAGTTGCTTTATAGTTTCTGCTGAGAAAAAAAAAAGAAAGGAAAGAGTAGCATTGAGTGGCATTTCAGTTATAACTTTTTTTTTCCCTTTCATGAGGAATCGATTGGAAAGAATGATGACACCTTTTATGTATCATAATTCTATATCACAAGGTAGTAAAAAAAAAAAGCAAAGTAATACATATTATTTATAAACAATTGTTCTTTTTTCTTTTTACCTTGCAACCTCGGACTCTTTTTTTTTGTTTTTTTCGCTGCATAACCTTAATGCAATGGTACTTTATTTTGTACCTAAACGACAGTAAAGGGCGTAACCATGAATATTATCACTATGGAAGCATCATGACGATTGTTATGCATTATTTTTTTTTCTTTTATCTGTTTATTTTGAGTTACCAGGATCATTTATAAACTAACCCATCTTTTTTGATTGATCCCAACAAAACTTCTAGTTGTTGGTTTTTCTTTTTTAGCTCACATATATTATTAAAAAAATGAAAATGAGTAATGTCTGTGAATCATATCATTTGTTTTTATTCATTTTAAAAGGACGATCAGTTCTTTTTGTATGCATATATGTTGATTACACTTTTGTTTCAACTGAAAAAAAAAAAGAAGGAACCAGTTCAATACAAGCGACAAATATGGAGAATCTTTTTCATTGCCCGTGGAACATACTCCCCTATTTTTAGCGTCCCGTCTCTATTCAAAAGGGGAAACTCTCCCAATCTAATTTGAATATTTGGCTGTTCAAGGATTAATTGTGAAGTTTTTCTACTCTTTGCTCATAATTCTATTTTCTCCATCTTTTTTTTCCCTCTCTTTTCTTTCTTTTTTTTTTTTTATTATTTTCTTTTCTCTCCCCCTCACTCATTTATTTATTTATTTCTGTGTGCCCCTCTTTTTTTTATATATATACTTTTTTAATACCTTCTTTTACTTTTCAAGCTTTTTTAATTTTTTTTTTAGAAAAAAAAAAAAAACTAATAATTTGTCACCATAAATAATAGCAATAAAAGTAACGCGCAAGAAGAGGCGGCACCAAAAGATATGCGCCACACCAATATAACAAATAAACGATTAATAATAATGAACAACTTGACATCACAACCACTACTATTACTATTACTATCCATCCTATTATTAGGAAAAGTATCGTTTATAGAAGCGCAAGAAGAACCAACACGACCCACAGTTGATCCTACTGGATTTAATCCAGCAGAAGGTACTCCAGAGGAAGAAAAAAAAAGTTGGCTGGAACAACATGGACGTTTTGCTTTTATTATTGTGATTGGTTTACTTATTCTTGGTCTCCTGATCTGGTACGTTGCTAGAAGCGTCAAAAGTATGCGAAAACGACTTGCTATGGAAAATGACAATCAAATGCAAATGATCAATCAAATTGCTGCAGGCCAACAAGATCCTACTCAACATAATCATCCAACACCTCCAGATAATATATATCCATCTTCTACATCTATGAAAAAGGACGATACTATTTATCATCAACAACAACAACATAACCAACAAGCATCAACTTCACCTGTGACCCCAACTTCTCCCCCACCACGATATTAGAGATAAAAAAAAAACAAAAACAAAAAGATAGAAAAGAGAACAACACGTACCTTTTTATTTAAAAACGACAAGATAGTTTTTTTTTTTATTTCTCTTCTTGTTCTCCATACACACTCACTTTAACACATTCTACTCTCTTTTTTTTAAACATTGTACAACTATTTATATATATATATATATATTCATATTATCCATCATATTATCATTATTATTATTCCTATTACTATTATTTTACTCATTTTACTCGCTCACATATCTAACTCATTTTATTTAAAGAAAAAAAAAACTTGTGCAATTCTTTGTTTTGAATCATTATTCTTATGTATTGTAACTTTTGCTTGTTTTTTTAACTGATAATATTTTTTTTGACTATTAATTAAATAGTAATATTATGCAGAGCGTTCTTAATTATTTTTATTTATTTTATAGTTCCATTGACTCATAATATTTTCGCGTTAATAACTTGATAATTGTGATTTTATTGAAACTAGTGGAATAAATAAAAAAAAAAAAAGAGAAAGGGAGGTGCCCAGACCATCCATTTGTTATACACATTATCACCACATCAAAAAAAAAAAAAAAAGAATCCCCATCAAGTTATTATTCACATTATTTTTTTATATGCCGATCATCAATTATGAATCAATGGCTTGGAGAAAAAGATAGAGAAAAAGATATAGTATTTTGAGAAATATATTTACTACATATTCTCAGTAAAGGGATTGATGTACCTTTTTAATTTTCGTAATGATGGAATGATTTCTTCTTTCCTCTTTATACCAACAAACTGAAAAAAAAAGAGGAAACTCCTTTTTCTTTCTCCCTTCATCAATAGAGAAGAAAGGATCATAAACTCTATATCGGAACGGTTAAAGCTTTTACATCGGGTCGAGACCCGATAGACATTAATAGTCCGCATATATATATATATATATTTTATTTCTCATTTGACTACTGTTTAGTTTCTTATAAGTCATGAACATTATTATATAAGTTTTGTGTCCATTAAGTGAATCTATATATAAACATACAATTAAAAAAAATGTAGTAACGATACACGTTATTATGATCATAAAAAGAAAGAAAGAAAAATAGAGAGAGAGAGAGAGAAGGGCAAAGGGAGGGGTTATTGTACAACAACAAACAATAACCAATGTAGTATTATAAAATAAAATACTGTCATCTTGTTGGGTGTGTTTCTCCACCTTTTTTTTTTCAATTCATCTAGTTAAAATGCTGACTTTATTATACTTTTTCTTAAAGGAATACTCAATCAAATAAAAATATGTTTTATCATATCTTGAAACAATAAATAAAATATCTAACAGAAGCATAAAATAAAATATTAGATAACCTTAAAAATTCTTTCCCCTGCCGCTCCTTTTTTTTTTAACTTGACGTGACACGATTTACCTATTTTGATTGATTGAAAGGGGGATTTTTTTTAGTTTGTGCGCGTGATGACTTTTTTTACTTGGAATTTCAATTTTAGCAAATTGCATGAATTTATATATATATATATATATTGTAATATATTAGATTTTTGGCAATTTAATGTATTGGGGTGGGGTGGGGTGGGGTGGGAGGGGAGAATGAGTAATTTATTGTTTGTGAATTAATAAAGAACTTGACGGATCAATAATAATAATAAAAAATGTTAACTTTTGTCCCAAGAGGTTCTTTACTAAATTTTATTGACTGTACGTACGTAATATAATAACATTAGAAAAAGTAACAAAACAGAAGAGTTAATCTACTTTATTGGTTTTAATCATTAGGTAATAAACTTTCTCATTAAATTTTAATGAACCTAGAGGCATTGCCCTTAACCCCTGGGATGACTTTTTTAATAGCCTGTCTTAACAAAGCAAGATTGTTAAAGGAATCCCTTTTGTTCCTCCTTTTTTTTTTTTCTATCCTGCTTTAAAAAGAATCATGTTCCAAGTTTATACAATATAATTATTTGCAGGCGAGAAAACCATTACTTTGACAGAATTTCTGGGCGATGGTTGTGTTGTGGTTTTGGAACGGCGAAAACAATTGACGAGAGGCGAATGTTGGTTTATCGAAGAACTAATTGAAGGATACTACCTCTATAGTTTTTATCCTCCTACACTATCAATAACTATGGAAACAACAGAACAATAACATACAATCAGAACGTGTTATATTAAAGATGAAGCATCATCATATTCCTATTTTACTACTTCTTTTTTTTTCAATTAATATTTAATAGAAAAATATTTGAGTATCTGAATGCTACTGAATTACTTTGATTAGCTTACAGTCAAGGATGAGATTTCATGACCAAGTGCCCAAATTTCTGTACGTACAATAAAAATTAGACATTTGTATTGTCAAAATAAAATCAACAACCCTTTGATACTTCATAATAGTCTTCCCAACAGTTTCGCTTAATAAATGGCTATTTTATTAACTTATATTATACTTTACTGATGCTTCTTTATAGATTCATTGGATAGTCACACACGATACACTATATATATATACGTATATTACTTTGTTTTAGACTTGTATAATTAATAATAATAAATGGAAAGCAAAATCAAATATGGTTTATTATGTATATTAAAAACTTTTACTACTCATAAAAGTTTACTAATAATAGTTTACTTGTTATATGATCAATTCATCTTATATCATTGATAATTAGTTATTGATTTTTACTGCATTCACTATATTATACCACCCAAAGATTACTGACACAAGGACAAGATGATAAAGGGAGTAATAATATTAATACGAATGAAAGGATTTGTCTCAAATATTCGTCGCGATTTCTTATAAGCATTTTTGCATTTTAGGGACGCGTTAATTTCTTACGCGTATTTTCCTTTTCCGCAACTTTTGGTTTCTTTTCTATCTCTCTTTCTTTTATTATTATTATTTCCAAAAAAAAAAAAAAACGCGATTGAAAAATAATATGGAAGATCAATTAAATATTACTGTACTTCAAGAGAAACGTCCTGTAAGAAGAATATTTAGATTCTCATTTAATATCTAAATGGAATGAAAGAAAACAAAAATATGTGCTATTATTTTGATTGACTAAAGAATTATCATTATTCAGGTCACTTTTAAATCGTTGGCACGTCAACATAATATTCACGTTAATACAGCTAAACAGTAAATATTTCTTTTTTTTTTATGTACCAATATAAACACCATTATATATATATATATATATACTTACTCAATCATTGTAAATCATTATTTCATTTCATTTTATTTTCTTTCAAAAAAAAAAAAGAGCCTTATGGGATTATGCTGAAAAATACTCTAATGTTCATGCGATCTATTGTATTGCAGGACGATTGGTAGTCGATGGTGATAAAACACGCGATACGATTCGACTTGTAAAAGATAATGATCTCGAAGGTGAGTTAAAAGACAAAAGAGTTAATGAGAAATGATAGATAATAATGAAATAAAATATTAGATATGAAAAAACAATTTCGTCAAGTGACAGGAATTCATGTTTATAGTGTTATACCTTATGATCCAAAGGTAAAGCGTTTATGCATTTATTAATTATTGATTTATATATTTTACTCACCTTTTTGAATCGAATTGGATTATTTTTATATAGGATTTATCAATATTAGTTACTGCGAATAAAGATATTCCTTATCTTACAATTCAAGATCGTGTTCGGTAAATTTTTCTTTATTTATTCTGATTATATCCATCAATATCTCAAAATTGAAACTAAAACAAAATATTAGATGTGGTGTTCTTAAATGTTCTCAAGTATTAACAGTTAAACCATCAACTCAAAAACGTACACAACCCGATACTACTTTATCTAAACAACAACAACAACAATCTCTACCAAAACCAACATCATCCATACCATCCAAACCTACTTCATCTCCTTCATCAACAGCAACAACAAATAAATCTACTATTCCGCCTAAACGTAAAGGAACTTTATCATTCGAAAAACATGCGAAAAAGACACCCACTCCTACTCCTGTTTCTTCTTCACCAACGCCTCCTCCTGTAACAACAAAAACTCCAGGTACATAAATTCAATTGGATTCAATTCTATAATCCCTCTTTTCTCGTTTCCATTAGTATAACAAAAGTTATTTATGATGTTTGTTTTTCTCTTTTTGATAGAAAAACAACCAACCCCAGAACCAGAGAAACCTAGTTTAACAGCAGAAGATATTTTTTCGGAAGATGAGGATATGGCTGAACCAAGTCCGGCACGTGAACGATCACCCGTAAATGATGATCCTATGGAAATGGATGAACCACTTGAACAAGAACAACAGGAAGAGGAAGAGCCGCAATCTAAAATAGAAGAGGAAGAAAATGAACCGGAAGGTATGTATATTATAAAAGGGGGAGATTAAGTGTAAAAAAGAGAACAAATTTAATTAATTATAATTATATGATAGTACAACATCAACCACAACCCAAGAAACTCACTCAAAAAAAACGACGAAGAGTCATGAAGAAAAAACATTATACAAATGAACGTGGATTTTTAGGTATAAAATTGGACAATAACTTGAATAAAAGACAATTCTTTTTTTTCAAACTAAACTTAATATTTATATATAGTGACTGAAGATGTAGAAGAATATGAAACTGTGGATGAGGATGAAGAAGAAGAGCAAGAAACAACAAGGCCTCAAATTGTAGAGAAAAAGCAAACGAAAGCCACAGCACCACCAGCATCAGGAAAGAAGAGTGGAAGTAAAAAAGCACCTACTGAACAAAGAAACTTGTTTAGTTTCTGGGGTAAAAAATAGAAAAATGACCCTTTCTTTGTAAATATTCCCTTTATTTAAATTCATAACATAATAGTAATGATAAAAGGAATATAAACATGTTCTTTATCAGATAATTTGTATTATATATAATGTTTTACTTTTATAAATAAAGCAATTGGGAGAAGGGGAAGGAGAAAAGCAATATTTCGGTCTATGGTTATAAAGTTTCAGAGATCAATGTAATTCTCGGCCACTTGCGCGAAAATTTTTAATTGAATTACGTACACAGATGAACAAGTCATTAACTTTCATATCATACTAATCAAGTTTACTTAGTGATAATCTGGAACTACTGGTAGATCTCGTATTTTGTAAAGAACTAGTTGCGCTGTTTCTCCGAGTTTGTTATCCATGACTATGAACCACCCAGTATACAGGAAGTGTTGGATAACGACATGCCTTTTAGAATTTTGCAAACTTTAGATATATGTATGTGTACCAGTTGCACGTTTATGGGATACTCAAATTATACAAGTAGTTATCAAGCAGCTTGATACCCATCGTATTTATAGTAAAAATGTACATGTTATCATGACTGAGCAAACAAATGATATTATGATATTCAATATTATCTCTTTATAGTAACTAAATTTATTATATTCCATCTACAAAAAAGACTTTTAATATATATAAAGACTACATATTCATTATTAAAATTACTCAAAATAAAAATAAGACGTCATTTTAAGCTAGGGAGGAAATACAGATAATTCATTTGTCATAGGACCGGTACCTGGATAATTTCAGTTTATACCGTACATAATGCCGCCTCAGTGATTTATTCACTTATTTTGAAAATCATATGAATTAAAACTACTTTTTCAAAGACAACTACTACAAGCATCCTTATCATCTTGTCATACATAATATTTTTATATTACGTAAAATATAAAATCCAAAGAAAAGAAACCTGTGTTGGTTATATAAAAATATTTAGTCTCTATTGCTATATATAACAGCGCATTATCATTTTATCTAACAAGAGATATATAATTTCAATCATCCACGTCCCATATTTAAAAGTATACGCTATACATATCCCTACTATGAAGTAACTAAACATAACACACATTAACTTGCTATATGGGTAGTGTTGTTTTATTAATTTACAAGTACAAAGTAATCCGTCTTCACCCGAGCAAAAATAACAATTTAAAGATACTGACGAAATTCACCGTTTAACCTTGACAGAGTGAAGAAACCTTCAGATGGTGACATTTGAGGAGAATTTTATAAAAACAGTCGCTTTAACGGGTACCTTTTATTGCTCTCTTTTATATATTGTAAACAAACGAAAGACATTTAGAATATAGAGGTCAATATTACGTATCAACATTGATTCGCTAATAAATTTATAAATTTACCTCGTCAGTTGATTTTTGTACCGATCTCTTGAAAATAGCTTGACTTTCAGTTGCATTAAAAGCAACAAATATAAAAGATTACAAATTTGAAGGTGGATTAATTGATTATTCTACTCGCTATGCCTACAGTAATGAAACCATTTTTTATGAGAAAGGAGAAAAAAATATAACGTTTGGGGGGCACATAAAGATTTTGTAGAAAATAAAGTGGATTCTTACCTCAGTATGATAGACCATATCTCTTCTCTGAATAAATAATCTCACGCAAGCACAGTTAAAATAAAAAAACTGATCATACCATTATTCTTGGAAACGCATATAATACAGGCCAACGAACATCAAAATCCAACTTCTACAAGGTTAGACCTTGTGTATTGAAGAAGAATATACAATGCAAGAGAGTCAGACTTCCCACAAAGCTTCAATGCCGTTAACCAGAGAAGAACCATTTTGGACACATGCCAACGAACATCAAAATCCAACTTCTACAAGGTTAGACCTTGTGTATTGAAGAAGAATATACAATGCAAGAGAGTCAGACTTCCCACAAAGCTTCAATGCCGTTAACCAAAGAAGAACCATTTTGGACACATGCCAACGAACATCAAAATCCAACTTCTACAAGGTTAGACCTTGTGTATTGAAGAAGAATATACAATGCAAGAGAGTCAGACTTCCCACAAAGCTTCGATGCCGTTAACCAGAGAAGAACCATTTTGGACACAAGCCAACGAACATCAAAATCCAACTTCTACAAGGTTAGACCTTGTGTATTGAAGAAGAATATACAATGCAAGAGAGTCAGACTTCCCACAAAGCTTCAATGCCGTTAACCAGAGAAGAACCATTTTGGACACAAGCCAACGAACATCAAAATCCAACTTCTACAAGGTTAGACCTTGTGTATTGAAGAAGAATATACAATGCAAGAGAGTCAGACTTCCCACAAAGCTTCAATGCCGTTAACCAAAGAAGAACCATTTTGGACACATGCCAACGAACATCAAAATCCAACTTCTACAAGGTTAGACCTTGTGTATTGAAGAAGAATATACAATGCAAGAGAGTCAGACTTCCCACAAAGCTTCGATACCGTTAACCAGAGAAGAACCATTTTGGACACAAGCCAACGAACATCAAAATCCAACTTCTACAAGGTTAGACCTTGTGTATTGAAGAAGAATATACAATGCAAGAGAGTCAGACTTCCCACAAAGCTTCAATGCCGTTAACCAGAGAAGAACCATTTTGGACACAAGCCAACGAACATCAAAATCCAACTTCTACAAGGTTAGACCTTGTGTATTGAAGAAGAATATACAATGCAAGAGAGTCAGACTTCCCACAAAGCTTCAATGCCGTTAACCAGAGAAGAACCATTTTGGACACAAGCCAACGAACATCAAAATCCAACTTCTACAAGGTTAGACCTTGTGTATTGAAGAAGAATATACAATGCAAGAGAGTCAGACTTCCCACAAAGCTTCAATGCCGTTAACCAGAGAAGAACCATTCTTAGAGACAAGCTTTGAGATTATCTATTTCAATAATATACACAAAATGAAAAATAAAAAAGCGAATGTATTATTTAGTTCAACATTAAAATCTTTGTATAGTTGCACATTTGTTTTTTATTTTATTCATTTATTACCGACGAAACTGGTAGCTTTTGTTGAATCTTGTTTAATTAGACATCGTCAGTGGTACCATTAAATATTAATTCTTTTGATAAAAGAGTATGCTGGGCTGTTGAAACAATAAGTAAAAAATAATAGAGATAAAGCGTGGTGACTGTGCACGGGAAGTTAATTGCTATTTTTATTTTTAACCAGAACAACAGACAATAAGCTGTCACACAAACAATTCTATTTCTCTATAAATGTAGCTTAGCTATAAATCATTATATCATTACCCTTTTTCTTTATTTTATATTTTCAATTCTTATTCTAAGTTTGACCAGTTTGTAATACTGGTGAGTATTTTTATTATTATAACCCTATCAATTATTTTGTCTAACATATCAAATAAAGGTCATTTTAAGTGAATTTATATTTATTACGGGTCACACGCACAATCGGAAGGTAAATTTGTTGTACAGTATCACAAGTGTTGTTTCCCCAGTTTTCTATCAACTTTTTTTTCAAAGCTTCAATACATTCACCACACTTATGCGAAGCTTTTTTTTCTCTTAACATTTTTAAAGTAAAAAAAATAATTACATAGTTGCTGGACTGCTAGGTATATAATTTTTTTTTAAATAGCTACCAAACAGAAAAAAAAATCAACAACAAAACAAAAGTACTAACTTTGACACAGACCTCACAACTTTCATTTCTTCTTGTGATGCAAGAGCAAAACTCAACGAATTCACGAAGCAGCATCAACATGACTTTAGGGATTGGTGTCGTTCGACAAAAAGTGTTAAAAAAATTGGAACGCATATGGAAGAAATGATTTATGAATGTACCACACTGCTTAAAAAAAAGTTACTGGGTGAGCAAGTAACTTAATTTTAAAAACTTATTTCCTCGCTTATTTGTAACTTGACTTTATAGCTCGGAAATGTTAAAAAATGTTAAAAACACAGAACAATGCTGAATAGAAGTATTATCCAGCATTGAAGAAGAAGTACAATTGGTAATTTTTTTTTGTTCCTTGAGTCAAATGACTCATCAAACATCGTTCATTATACTAATCCATAAAAAATTAGCGTATTACATTATTAAACAGTGAAGTTCAAGCTTTGCATGATTACACTTTAAAACAAACATGCAAAATAATCGTCTACAAGCTATCACGGAAGAAAAAGAAGACGATGGGTATAATTCACAAAACGGTTCTCAAGAAACTAGACAAAGTCTATGTCAAAGTACAGAAGAAAATGTTTCTTCCCAAAATTCTCAAGAGGTAAATATTATTTTCTTTTTTTTTTCTCACTGGTTTCTAACGTTAGCGAAGGTAAATTTATTTATAGTGGAAAGTTAAATCAATCGATTTATCTTCGAGGCTCAATGCTTTTCGCAACTCTTTTGTATGAACAAATTCAATTCTACCAATAGATCTTTACTTAGTCGATCAGAGACATTGGCGATCAATTACATATATTTTTTTGAACTGGGTGGACATAATGACATTCAAAATCGATTGCTTGATTTGAGTGATGATGTTTTGACAAGCATTGATGAAGATCTAGATCAGTTCGAAATGTACAAAAGCGTGAGTGATGAGATTTCTGATTACTGTCTTACTTCTGCCAAGGTTTGTTGGTGTTTTTATACTTTTTAAAAATCGGTGTGTATATGTGTTGTATACATGATTATTTACGGCCATATATAATTGCCCGAACTGGCTTAAAGACCAAGTTATATTATATATGCCGATAATGATTGGGTTCTAACTATATATCATCACAATAGGCAATGTGTCGTTGGGATTTAAAAGATGTTGAGAATCTGATAAAAAAAAAATTTAATAAAACTGACGATGAGAAGCTTACATTACAAATTATGGAAAACCTGAAAGATCTTGCTTAAATTTTTGGGATGATTCCAGAGGAGTTATTTTGGGTAGTTTTAATATTCAATATACATTACTCTTTATGTAATATAGATACAGAATGCACGACGGTAGTGAATTGCTAAGACTTGATGAAGATCGATTTGGTGATATTGTTTTAAAACCAATTTTCGATGAAATATTCCATGGTATTCCTTATACGAAACGAGATGGGTAATACTTTCTTTTCTAACTTATTTATCTTTGAGTATTTATGTCACATGCGTATGCTTGCTTGTTATATCATATTGACCCTACAAATGTATTTTTAGGCAATTCACTAAACTTTATAACAAATACAAAATCCGTCATCTTGATTTTGGTTAACGAAGAAGATATCAGAACATTAGTTGTAGATGTAAAATCACCATTAAAATCATATCAGCAAGATTTTATCAAATTAGGAACTAAAATGAATATCATGTTGGACTTCATGGTGGAAAGATCTAATAGTGATCCTTTTAGTATATGGTGTATTAGTACAAGGTTTGTGCTTATAGATACACATATATCTATGAATTTTTTTTTGTGTGTGATTATTTGTATTAGGTACTTCTTATATCATAGATTAACAATTCTAATAAATATTGAATCCTATATATAAAGGGTTCATTCTTCGTATGTACACCTAAAGTGGATAAAGCGATATATTAATCGAATATATCGCTTTATCCACATGCATAATTGCTATTTACCTCAAAGGAAAGATGATATGGATGTTTTGAGAGGAACGCTGGAGACATTTTGTTACAGTTGAAAGTGAGTGTTTTTTTTTCTGTACAACAATATATCAAATGGAGTGATGAGTAGTATTTAACTTTTTACATCATTATAAATTTAGTGTCTCGTTAAAAAATCATTAAGTAGTGCCAGATCATCATGGATCAAGAACGAACAAACAAACGCCCGAAAAAAGTCTATGCGGCCCACCATACGTTTACCAACAAGTTCATCAATGAAGTTGGTTTCTCTAAATAACTAATTATTTTAAACATCTCTTTTTCCGTCTTCTTATATTCTAATCAATATATTTCTCGACATTTTTTTATCAGCATCTTATTGTTATTATTTCCAACAAAACTAAAATACCCCTTTTGTACAATCTTTTCAAATACGGTTATATTATTTGGAGTACCATCATATGATGTTATCATGTAAATTGTGTAATTATTTTGTTACATGAGCATAGCTTGTTGTGGTATATATATATTATATGATACATACATTATTTGACCAGATAGGGTACAATATAATGAATCAAATATAGATTAATCGAAGTACACTCAAGCTTTTATTCATCAATTGTAGAGGTGTGTGTGTTTTTTTGATCAATATACACACAGTATTGGGCGTTCCTGCATATTTTTGATATGAAGCTCCTGGTAGATATGTATATAAGGAGAGGGAAAGTGAAAAACAAAGTTGTATTATACTGTATCATAAGTATTACTTGTCTGCTTCTGCTTGCGAAATTTTATTCGATTTATTTTCTGACTTACATATACTGGATTTTATTCGATTTTGCCATCATTTCCGGTCACAACCTCAAATTTTTCTTAGGTATTTTTTTCAAAGGGTGCTTTTTTGTGTATAACTTATTGTTTTTTAAAATCTACGTGAAGAAACACCCACCCGTATATTCAGGCATTTTTATTACCTTATTTGTACTCTTTACTCTCTTTTCTGACTTTTTTTTTTTACAAATAAACTTTTTACAATGTTCACCTATTTCAGAAAATATATTGTAATACGTCATTATTTCTTAATAATCTTAATATTCAATGCGTTATCAAATATATTTAAGAATATCATCATTATCAAAGTGCGCAAAAAAAATAATCATGCGCAAAAGCAGTCTAAAAATCCAGTAGTGGTAGACCTCGTATTTTGTATAAGAACTAGTTGCGCTGTTTCTCTGAGCTTGGTATCTATGGCTATGACCCACAGTAGACAGGCAATGTAGGATAACGACATGCCCTATACAATTTTGCAAATTTTAGATATATGTATATGCATCATTTGCACCTTTATAAGATGCTCAAGTTATACTAGTAGTTATCAAGCAACTTGACACCCATTGTATTTATAGTAAAAATGTATATATTACGTATCATGACTGAGCAAACAAATGATATTAAGATATCAATTAATATCATCTCTTTTTAGTAACTAAATTTATTATATTGCATCTACTAAAGATACTTTCACTATATATAAAGACTACATGTTCATTATTAACTTTGCTCGAGACAAAAATAAAACGACATTTTAAGTTAGGGAGAGAGTGTGGCTGTTGTAGTTATATATATATACAAACACAGATAATTCATTTGTCATAGGACTGGTACCTGGATAATTTCAGTTTATACCGTACGTAATGCCGCCTCAGTGATTTATTCACTTATTTTGAAAATCATATCAAATTAAAACTACTTTTTCAAAGACAACTACTCCAAAGCATCCTTATCATCTTAACCATACATACTACCTTCCTATATTGAAATATAAAATAGAAAGAAAAGAAACCTGTGTTGGTTATATAAAATTATTTAGTCTCTATTGCTATATATAACAGCGCATTGTCATTTTATCTAACAAGAGATATATAATTTCAATCATCCACGTCCCATATTTAAAAGTATACGCTATACATATCCCTACTATGAAGTAACTAAACATAACACACATTAACTTGCTATATGGGTAGTGTTGTTTTATTAATTTACAAGTACAAAGTAATCCGTCTTCACCCGAGCAAAAA
>JAEPRB010000483.1:0-17907 GCA_016758965.1 Circinella minor
AAAAATATCTCAAATTAAAAACAATTTCCTTTCAGTTAACATTACAGTTTTTTTTTCTATTTTTTCTTTACCCTATTTAAAAATCCATCCAAAATTTCATTCACTTGGTCCGGTCGAAAAGCGCCAATTTATCTATTTGTTTGAGGTGGTGGTTGGAGGACAGGAAGAGACAAAGGAATAAGAATATACATAACAAAAAAAAATTATATACATTAAAAAATAAGTTTTTATAATATAGGAAGAAATTAACAGGTTACGATCAAGATATCAATTAGTTGCTTTAAGAACCAATAATGAAACAACATTTAAAATTGCATGTCAAACTTTGGATGTAGATATTATATCTATGGATTGTAGTAAACGTTTACCTTTTAGATTGGATCAAAGTATAGTTAAAGATGCTATGAAACGTGGTATTTTATTTGAAATATGTTATGGTGCAGGTACTCGAGGTAATTAAATAAATACATCCATTTACGATTTTTTTTTTTTTTTTTTTTTTTTGTAAACTTATTATTATTATTATGATTTTGGGGTATACCGTTGGGGTCATACATATAAATATATAGATAATACCCAACGTGTTTATGTATTACAAATGAGTAAAGAATTAATTGCAACTACTGGAGGTGATAACCTTATTGTATCAAGTGAAGCAAATACAGTTTCTGATATTCGAGCACCATTTGATGTTATGTACTTGTAAGTAAAAAAAAAATGAGATGAAGTTGGGAGAGGGGGGGGGAAGAATGAGATTTTTTTAAACAATTGTAATAACATCTTCCTCCCAAAAAGAATGAAAGCATTTGGATTACCTAATGATAAAGCCAAATTTACTACTGAAAAGAATGGTGAACGACTTTTTCGAAAATTACGATGATGATCCGATAACCCTAAAACTTTAACCTTTTTCATCGGATCCTACTTTATTTCAATCCGTTCCTCCCCCCCTTTATTTTTTTTTCGGCTCTATTACCATTTTTTCCCAATAATAAAATGAAATCTCTCCCCCGCCCCGCCCCCCAATAAGGGCGTTTTGAATTTTATATAAAGTACATTCGTTTATAATAATAATAATAATAATAATAATAAAGGTTATATATAGATGATTATGATCCATTGTTATGAATAATAGGTTGATCAATTTTTTGTCTTCTTTTTTTTTTTTCACTTGCATATAATACTATAAAGGGAAAAAGGAAATTTTGAAAAAAAATTGTCCCCCTCCCCTACCTCATAAAAAAAAGAGAGAGGAGAGAGAACTATTTTATTTCCATGGTAATAATACAACTATATTTTTTTTTTAAGTTAAACAAAAAAAAAAACGACAAGTTATTATCCATTATTAAAAAAAAAAAAAAAAAAAAACTAGAAAGAAACAGGGTCCCTTATTTAATAATTTATCAGCAAAAATTAACGTTTTTTTTTTCTCTCTCTCTCTCTCTATTTTTTTTTTTATTAATTACAATTTTGGTTAATAATTTGTTTTCCTGTTATTTTATACAAATAAAGTATATATAGCTTTATTGCAAGAAAGAAAGAATTTATTATATTTTTAGTAATAATGGGCAAATGTTTATTTAGTAATGTTCAATGTTACTCAAAAATAGAAGGTTAGTGTGTGTGTGTGGGGGGGGGGAAAGGTTGTAAAAAGTAAACTTTTTGATGTTGGGGTAACCCATCATGAATTTAATGGAAAATATCATTTTTAAGGTTATTTGGGGGGGGGGAATTATTTTGATGTATGATATCAAATTTAGGAAATGATACCGAGGAAGCATTGTCAATTCTTATTTCCGTGTTTTTTTTTTTTTAATGCAAAAAGTAATAAACTGTAAACAAGATTGGTTGGATTTTCCTTATAACCTTATAATAACCTACCTCCTTTTTTTTTTTGTTTACTCACTCTATCTACGTATTTGTTGCATTAAAAAAGAAAGGGTTCTTACTTTTTTATTTGTAGAATTTATAGTTTTCATTGTTTATTGTAAAATATTATTTAAGATTATGGAAAAATTAAAAAAGAGGTGTTGTTGTATTTACTATTTTATAGGTAAAGTTGTTTTCAAAATTATTCTAGTCCCCCCCTCCCTCATCTAATTAAACTACATTTTTCATTGGTAACAGAGATTGTATCACGTATTGCAAAAAAACTTTTGTGATTTCTCTCTAAAATATATATACCTTATATTTTACTTTAAACTCTATGAAAAAATAAAGTAAAAGGATCTACCTACTACGTTGTTGGTTACACATACATCACATATTATAAAATTATTATTATTGTCAATCAAAAAAAAAAAAATAACTTTCCCCTCCGATTCATAAATTATACCTCTCCCCGTGTTTCCTTACGTACGTAGTAATTGATTTCATATAATTATGTATTACTCATCATTATAAAGTTTTATTTATTATTATTACTTTCAAAAAATGTAAAAAAAAAAAAAAAAAAAAAAAAATGGGGATGGGAGAGGTGTCATATCTTAAAATTATTGATGAAGACGATGAGAGTTATACTAAAGAACCATTGTCGCCATCTTCGACCATCCCCTCCCCCCCCCCCGCTTACAATAAAATAGTTGAATTAGAAAAGTGATTTTTTTTTCTTTCACATGAATAAAGGGCCCAAGTCTCTCTTTTAATTACACAAAAACTCTCACCCCCTCAAAAATAAATAAATAATCGATCCATTCCCACTTTTGAATATTCGTCAACATTGTGCGGTACGTAATAACAACCATGATTTGTTTTTACATATACCACATTGATACTCTTAAATTGGAAATGTATAAAAAAAAAATAGAGTTTTTTTTTAACTTCTTTTCCTTTTACTCTCTATTAGAAAGATTCCACCAATCCAACAACAACGCGTAGCCAACTTTGAATTTACTTATTTAGAAATAGTTTTTTCTTATATAATTACTAAAATAGCTATATACATAAGTTTAGCTATATTTTTGTTATAATATAACAATAAGAACTTGGATTATATATAACAAAAAAGCGTTCGGTATTTAACTCGGTCAACATTTTGCATAAAAAAAAAAGGAATTTTGGAAATAGAGTCAGGTTGCAGTGCGTTTCCTCCCCCTTCTAATGAGTCATGGTATGCAAAAAAAAAATCAGATAGAAAGTTACAATGTTGCCGGAGGTGGGGGGGAGAGGGTTATGAATCACCAGATTCAATAAAACGGAATTAATATACACCTTTTAAAAAGTTTTAGGGTGAGAGATACGTAAAGAAAAAAAAAAGAGGGGTAGAGAAATAAAGAGAGGAGGAGGAGAGAGGGCTACTTCGCATGGCAACTTGTTCAAGCTTTTTTTTTTTTTTTTTATCAGTTACTTGGTAACGCTCTTTTTACTGAAGTAAAATAAAATTGACAGAGGGTGGGAGGGGATTGATTTTTTTTTTTACATTTTGCTCCTAATGATTAAAATTCATGCAAGAAGTTTTTTTTTATTTATTTATTTATAGTATCCGATAAAAAAAAAAGTTGGAGATATGTATGTTTCGCAGGGTGGTGAGCAATGAGCGCAGATATGATTCAGTGATTGCTTATTTAAGATTATCTGTGTAACCTAGCTAGACCAATGAAAGCTATTGTATATTGCATATTTATAGATTATTATTTTTTTTTATTAAAAAAAAAACCTCATGAACGATTGGAAGGGGGGGAGGGGCAGGAGTTATCTTGATACAAATCAAGTTGTTGTTGTGGTGGCAGTGGTCGGCGTGAGGAAGAAGAAGAAGAAGAAGAGAAGCAGCACGCAAAGAGGAAGATGACTGGATCCGGGGTGCGAAACAGTCGAGTTATAAGTATAATAATAATATTAATATATGAGTCCATCACATAATACTACGTATAATATACCCTATTCTTAATATAATCCATTTTTATTAACCCACCTTACGCCCAGCGGCCTGATTGTGTGACTATCTATCTTTTTTTTTTTAATAATGTCTATGTAAATTGTTTAGAATTTGTTCAAAATGAAAATTCAACCTAGTGATTTAAATTCTTTTTTTTTTAACAAGTGAGAAATTAAAAAGTGAATAATTTATATAGAGTACTCGCAGCGGTCCTTGTAAAAAAAAAAAGAGCTCGTAAATTGAAGACTTGTAAATTTTTTTTTTTTGTAACACTATAAGGTAAATGACTCACAATGGTCCTTGTAAAATTTTAGTTTGTAGCTTGAAAGTGGAACATGAAAATCATACTCCAGAGAAAAAGGCACAGGGTTGAGCTTAATCTCTCTTTAATCAATTTCAATAATGGTTCGACCTACTATTATCAACGCCTTTATTAATCAAATCGCTCAACAAGTTGTGTACTACTACGGTGACAGTAGTTGTAGCGATGGTTGGTTCATTGGTAGATATCAAAGTGGGAAGTAGTAATTTTTTTTTTTTACGTAGCAGTAATGCTGTTATTGTTTATTTTTAATTAAAATGTGAAAAACGACAAAACGTTCCTTGCAATTTTACAAGCTTCTTTTTATTTTTTCTTTCTTATTTTTTTTTTACAAGGACCGTTCCGACGACAGTGCTCTTATATTATATATATTTAATAATATGAACAAACAAACAACAATAATAATTAAATGTGGTTCTTTATATTTTATAATATATATATATATATATGGATAGACCTAAAACTATTGATTTTATATTAATAGTATTGTTTGTTCGCATGAATATCAATTTTTCCCGAGACAATTTTTTTTCACGTGACACGCGTTCTATTTCAAGGGAGAAAGAAGATTGGGGAAAAACAATAAAACATTTGCATGAATTTTTTAGACTGAGAAAAGTAAGTTTGGAAACTAAAAAAAAGTATTTTTTTTTTCTATTTCCTTCTCTATTTTTCTATAACACACAACTTTTTTTTTTTTTTTTTAGAATGAGTTTTCAATTTACATCACATGAACAGTATAATAATAATAATAATGGAAAAACGTCCATGACTTCCAATGCTACAACGATCATTATACATGAATTAGACGACAATGAATTAGTACCAGAAGAAGAAGAAGAAAATAGAATGCTTAAAGTACCGCCAGCCGTTTATGAAATTGATAGTGAAGTATCTTCCGAAGAAGAAGAAGAGAATAATATAAATACAATAGCATCCTCCGATGAAGAAGATGACAATAAAAATGATCAAGATATAATATTAGGACATTGGTTTCCTTCATTATTACATCGATCTATTATTGAATTTTTGGATGATGATGAAGATGATGATATTTATATGATGGATCATCCATTTGATATGTTAACATCAAATGATTCTGCCATTATTTTGGAAGAAGAAGATGAAGAAGAAGATGAAGAAGAAGAAGAAGAAGATGAGGATCACGTACCTATAACACGTCATTATAAAAAACGTAGTAGTCCACCACGTCGAAAACATAAAAAGAAAAGTAAACATACAGATGAAAAGGATCAAGTACCTATTGAAGTAGTTCAAATTATATTATAAAACCCAATCCATACTCTTTCCCATTATTTTACATACATACAATCTCTTTCTTATTTTCATTGTCTTTTTCATTGTAAATACGTTAACTACGTAGATAAATATATAAATAATTTTTTTGTCTAGAATTTTAAACAGAAATTTATTCATAGTAACAAAAGGGGTGGGGGAGGGAGAAAAGAAATAGAATATGATAAGGAGCTTTCTTCTTTGTTTACTATAAAATATGTTACTATGTTTATCTTTTTTATTATTATTATATATAACATGTGTTAAAAAGTTATAATAAACAAGTTGTCAAAAAAAAAAAACAAAATAGTTATTTATATATGCAAGGATGGGTCTTTATTTCTAAAAATAATATAAGAGAAAACGAATTATAACATTGAAAATAAACGAAGAATGATGAGAAAGAGAGAGAGAGAGAGGGGGGGGAGGAGGAGGAGGAGGAGGGGGATTATCAAGTTGCCACTTCTAGAATCAACTTTTTAAAGATATTCAACACATGTAATCATGTTGTTCTATTTCATTGAAACTAAAAATATCTCTTATAGCTCCGATCTATATTTATATATCATTTTCTTTTTTTAAGGGTCAAAAAAGAGACGATCTTTTTTTTTTTTTTCCAATTACCCACAGGTTTTTTTTTTTTTAGTGTGATATATTAATAATAGAGAAAGGGAAAGAGAGAAAGAGAGAAAGAGAGAGAGAGAGAGAAAAGGAAGAAGGAGAAGGGGAGGGGGAATTTAAATGGTTTATCCGATTATTTTAGTTAACTGTTTTCTTTATTAGCTCTAGACCTTTTTTCATTTTACGGTTGATCGACGGACATAACTTTTTTAAACACATGGTAGATCCTTTTTATTATTTTAATGTTCCGCTGAAAGACAATGGGGGAAATACCTATCCAGTTATGAAACCAACTCGTTCAACTTCACTGTTTTATTATAATTTTGAATGGAAAAAAAAAAAAAATTGATTATATATATAAATACCTTTCTTTTTTTTTTTTTTTTTTTTTAATTTTAATTTTCTTTCGTTTCAATATCATCACTCTTTCTCATTTTTTATTTTTATTTTTATTTTTATTTATTTCTTATAATATACGATTACATGTTGTAAAAGAAGAATTATTTTGACACGATATATAAAACCTTAATCCCCCAAAAAAAAAAAAAATACGTCAAAAAATGATGATTCAATTTTTAGTTGATTTGGCGCGAAAACAACAACAAGAAGAAAATCTCAAATCTACTTCTTCAACAAATCAAGTAACTATTCTGACACAACATAATCAATCCAATAATAAACCAAATATGGTACGTTCACCTTCTTCTACATCATCTATTGATACTTGGTCTATTCTTGATGATGATTGGCATGATGATAAACAATGTTGGTCATTTAAAGATGATTATGTATCATTTCCAAGTTTAGAAGAAGAAGAAGAAGAACAAGATGATATTCTTTCTTCTATTAAACACACTTGATTACATCAAAAAACAAAAAACAAAAAAACCTTTATAAACCCTTATAAAAAAAAAACAAAAAAAAAAACTCTTATAAAAAAAAAAAAAAAAAACTCATCAAGGCTACTACCTCATGTTGTATATTCATTTTGCATTTCTTTTTTTTTTTTTACTATTACTATTACTTTCAATTTCTACCTCTTTTTTTTTTTCCCGTCCCCCCCCTTTTCTTGTACCCAAATGAATGATGATGAATGAAACCATAATCAACAAACAAACAAAAAATGATAATAATATAATCCCCCCTCCCCTTCATTCTTTTATATATAAATTGTGTGATGGCGAAATCTCACAAATATCCATACCTTCCTTTCCCTCCTTCGCCTCCCCTTAAAAAACAAGCCGTTCAACCTTTTTTTTTTTTTTTTGTGTGTCCCCTCTTATTTTCTATTCTCGTTTCTTGTAATATGCTCTCTCTTTCTCTTTTTTACTTCTTGTCGGTCTCTTTTTTATTTATTTTTATGTCTATTCAATTTTTATTTTATGAACAAACAAACTTTTTATTTTGAATTCTTTTCTACTATTCAATAAACACAATTTTTTTATAATAATAAATAAATAATCAATCTTTGAACAATTGTTTAGAATGAATTTTTGAGTCACTTGGTGTAACATGTCACAACAGTAAATGTAAAGCATTAAAAAGAAACACGTCAGATTTTTATTTTTTTTTATTTTTAGAAAATAAAGGGAATTTTAAAATAAATTAAAAATGGAACAATTGGCGTGTGTGTGTGTGTTACAACAAGTTTTATCTTATTCCTGCAGAATTTTTATATATATATATAAATAATGTGTGGGGGAGGGAGAATAATATACACACACAAAGAGAGGAGAGGGAATATATAACGTGGGGAGAAGGAAAGGGTAACACGAAAAAAAAAAAACGTGTTAAGTGATTACAGCACCTTCACGAATCGATCGTTTTATACGATCTGCTATCATTCTATCCTTTCGACCAATAAGTGATGTGGCCTTGCCTGTACGACCTGCTCTCGCTGTCCGACCTACGCGATGCAAGTAATCAATCATAGATGCAGGAAAGTCATAAAGTACAACATGATCCACAAATGTGGTATCAATACCTCTGGAAGCAATATCTGTGCTGATCAATACATTATAATTCTTTTTACTCTTTTCTTCTTCTTCTTCTTCTTTTAATTCAATTTCACCTGAAAATAATCCCATGGTTTGTTTACGATCCACATCTTTATGTAATACTAATACATCCACTTCTTTACTTGCTAACCATTGTTGTAATAATTCAGTAGAATGTTTTGTATTACAAAAAACTAATGTTTTTTCATCCTTGATATTCTTTTTTAATACATCCAAAAGAGCTAATTGTCGATTGCCATTAAACCGTTGTAAATCAATAAACGATTGTTTTAAATTAGGTAAAGCACGATGTAAAGAAGGTGTTGTAATTTTAAGCATATTATCTTGTCCAAATAATTCATCCAATGTACGATGAACAGAACGTGGTAAAGTAGCTGAAACAACAATCGTTTTACTCGTTTCTTGAGGAATTTTTTTCATAATCGATTGCACATCGTCACCCCAACCCGCATCAAATAAAGAATCCGCTTCATCCACAATTAAAAATTGAACATCAGTTAATGAAAATGTATGATCTTTTACATATTTTCGTAACGTTGTAGGTGTTGTAATTAATACATCCACAGGATATTCCAAATCTTTAACTAATCGATGACGAGGTGTTTTTCCATCCAATCCCAAACTACGAAATTTAACTGAATGAGCTAATGATTTACATGTTTGTACTACTTGACTCACAAGTTCTCTTGTAGGTACCAAAACAATAGCTCTTGGACGATCCAATCTTCTTTTTCTTTTATTTTCAGTTTGTTTCAAACCATGAATAGTAGGTACTAAATAAGCCAAAGTTTTTCCTGAACCTGTTTCAGCAGCACATAAAATATGTCTAGCATCTTTTGTAGATAAAATAGTTGGAATCGTCAATGCTTGAATTTCAGTAGGTTTCGCTTGATCAGGTAATATCGATCGTATGGCTTGTACAAGTTGTGTTTGTTCTTGTAAACCCAGATCGTCAAATGATTCAGGTAATTTTTTTGATAATGTCGATGGAATCGTTTCAAGTCGATTTTTAACTGGAATATAAGGAACATGACGTGCCCCTGTTGTACGATCGTTTAATTTGGACCTTAATACATCACGTCGTTGTCGACCTGTTAAACCATCAGGTTTCATATGTTTTGTTAAACTAGAATAATTAGGTTTACGTAGTTGAGAACGTTTTGAATGAAGAATAGGTGTCCATGTAAATGACGCTTTTTGTTGATTATGTATTGAATGGTGTAATAATGGTGTCCATACCCATGACTTTGTCGTTGTTATTAATTTTTGCATATTTTTTTTTTTTTTTTTTTGGGGTGTTATTATTATTATCCAAACAAATTTTTTTTTTGTACAACTTTAAGCTTTTTTACCTTATTCACTTTTCCTTGATTAGGAAATCGAAAACTCAGTTCTTTTATTTTTTTTTTTGGTTTTCCCCTCGTGTGCCTTTTTTTTTTTGACTTTATATAAAAAAAAAAAAAGTCAATTCTCTTTCTCTCTCTCCCACCCCCCAATCCCATTCTTTATATATATTTTTTTAAGAAAAAACGGAAATATTAAAACATGTCTGCCATGAGAGGATTGACAGTGTAAGTTATTATTATAATGGGTTTCATGTTATTCAAAGAATTTAGTATATTAATGAATAATGTATATAATTTAGGTTCATTGGTAAGACAAGATGGATTTTTATTTTTATTAAAAAAAAAAAAAAACGCGGGTTATTTTTTTTTTTTTTTAAGAAAAATGTTACCTTTGCATAAGAAATGTATTCTATAATGTGTTTATTAACATTAAAAATAATTTAATACCTTTATTCATTTTATATTAGCCGACATTCGTAATTGTAAGTAACTTTTTATGATGATGGAAAAAAAAAAAAAGTGGGGGAGCGGAAAAATAATAATAATATATTTAATTAGGTCGAGTACGTGAACTTGAAGAAAAACGTATTAATAAAGAGATGGCCAACATTCGTTCTAAATTCAAAGGTAAAAAAAAAAAGGGAATACATTGGATATATATATATATATATATATATATTGATAATTTGAAAAATATATATATATTTTTTTTAGAAACGAATTTAAATGGATACCAAAAAAAGAAATATGTATGCAAATTATTGTATATGTATATTTTAGGTTGGGAAATTGATTTTGGACACCTTGAAGCTGTCAATCTTATTTCTAGTCAAAAATATAGTGAAAAACAAATTGTAAGTCAACAAACAAAAAAAAAAAAATGTGTTCAAGAATTTGTATTTTTAAAAGCTAAATCCATGGGATATATATATTTTTTTTTTAGGGTTATTTGGCTGTTACATTATTATTTCATGAAAATAGTGATTTAGTACGATTAGTTGTTAATTCAACAAAAAAAGATTTAGATGATATGAATGAAATTAATAATTGTTTAGCACTTCATGCTATTGCAAATATTGGTGGTAGAGAAATGGCTGAATCTTTAGCTCCAGATGTACATCGATTACTTATTTCACCGTATGTATATATATATATATTACATGATTATATTATGGAAGGAGAATTAAACTTTTTTTTTTATATATATAGAACATCCAAGAGTTTTGTAAAAAAGAAGGCAGCATTAACATTATTACGTTTATTTAGAAAACATCCAGATGTTATGCCTGTTACTGATTGGGCTGATCGTATTATTTCAATTATGGATGATTATGATTTGGTAAATATAGATTTTTATATAGATATATATGGATTTATATATTTTATAAAGTTGAATTAAAACATTTAAAATAATTATGATAGGGTGTTGCACTTTCAGTAACTACATTAGTATTAGCTTTTGCACAAAGTTATCCACTTGAATATGCTGGATGTTATGAAAAAGCAGTCAATAGATTAAAACGTATTTTGGTTGATAGAGATTATAGTTTAGATTACATTTATTATAAGGTACCGACACCTTGGTTACAAGTGAAATGTTTACGTCTTTTACAATATTATCCTCCACCTGGTAATGTATAAATATATAGAGTAAGGAGGAGGAGGAGGGAGGGAGTAGGAAAGAAGAAGAAAGGGTCTTTTTTTTTTTAATTAATTAATTAACAATAATATCACAAATAGAGGATACCAAATTACGTTCAGATATTAGTGAATTACTTCAAATCATTATGGCAAATTCTCAAGATGCTCCTAAAAATGTTCAACACAGTAATGCTCAAAATGCTGTTCTTTTTGAAGCTATTAATTTAGCTATTCATCTTGACAGTAATTCTACTATTTGTGCACAAGCAGCTCAATTATTGGGTCGATTTATTTCTAGCAAGGAAACCAATGTACGTTATCTCGGTTTAGAAACCATGGCTCATTTAGCCGCTTGTGTGGATTCTTTAGAACCTATTAAACGACATCAAGAAACAATTATGATGTCTTTACGTGACAAAGATATCAGTGTACGTCGACGGGGTCTTGATTTACTTTATTCCATGTGTGATATGTCCAATGCCAAAGTCGTTGTTTCTGAACTTTTACGTTATTTACAAGTCGCGGATTATGCTATGCGTGAAGAAATGGTATTAAAAATTGCCATTTTAGCTGAAAAATTCGCTACCGCTTATTCTTGGTATGTCGATATTATTTTACAATTAATTTCTACAGCAGGTGAACAAGTAGGAGAAGAAGTTTGGTATCGTGTCGTTCAAATTGTGACCAATAATGAAGAATTACAAGAATATGCTGCCAAAACCGTTTTAAATTATTTGGGTTCTCCACAATACAATGAAACAATGGTCAAAGTCGGTGGTTATATTTTGGGTGAATTTGGTCATTTGATTGCCAATTATCCTGGTTGTAGTCCTATTGAACAATTTCAAGCCATTCATGCTAAATTTAATTTATGTTCATTGAATACAAGAGCGCTTTTGTTGACTTCTTATGTGAAATTTGTCAATTTGTTTCCAGAAATCAAGGGGCAAGTATTAGCTGTATTTAATCAATATCGTTATGTATTAGATTCTGAATTACAACAACGTGCTTGTGAATATCTTACTGTATCGACCATGCCAACGGATGATATGTTACAAACCATTTGTGAAGAAATGCCACCTTTTCCCGAACGTGAATCGACCCTTTTGTTAAAGTTGAATCAAAAGATTGGAGATACAGAAGATAAACGTGTTTGGTTTATTGGTGGTAAAGAAGCGAATTTGGAACGACAAGAAGGATTGAAACGAATGGCTTCATTACGTATGAATTCAACAGAATCAACACCATCTCAATCTTCACCTAAACAAGCAACAACACCTACCGTATCCACACCAACAGCACCTGTACAACAACAACAACAACCACAATCCCAATTAGCTGTTGATTTATTAGCATTTGATGATTTAACACTCGGTAATAACACTACTACTTCTACTCCTACAACAACAACAACAACAACAACGAATATTCCACAGCCTGTAACACCCTCTTTACCCCCTCCTCAAAATGTTCCATTGGCACAAGGTTATGAACTTGGATATAATCGATCCCTTTATACATCTGAAGGTGTTCTTTATGAAGACACTCAAATTCAAGTGTCCATCAAATCCGAATACCATGGTTCTCATGGTCGTCTTGCTGTCTACATTACGAATAAATCCATGGCTTCTTTTGAAAATGTACGTTTCCATGCCACTTCATCCCATCCTGAAACACTTTCTATCCAATTGACAGGTGATTCACCTAAACAAATCCAAAGTGCAGGTGGACAAGGATGTCAACTTTTACAAGTCGAATGTCATGATACATTTAATGATACACCCTCTTTTTATATGGAACGCCATGGTGCTGATATATTACATTTAAAATTACCTATTGTTTTAACGAAATTTCAAGAACCTATTACGACCATGGATGGGGCTAGTTTCTTTAAACGATGGAATCAAATTGGAGGTGCACCACGTGAAAATCAAGTCATTATTACTTGTCAAGTACCTATTCAATTGGATAATGTAAGGAACTTATTACAAGGATTTAAATTTGGTTTGTTGATTGGTGTAGATCCCAATCCAAATAATTTTGTTGGTGCTGGTGTCATTGATATGGGTGCATCCGGTGGTAAAGTGGGTGCTCTTTTACGGCTGGAACCTAATCTTGAACAAAATGTAAGTTCCCCCCCCCCCTTTCTTTTGTAATCGATAAATAGAGAGTTGTCCATCATATAAATCATTTTTTTTTTTTTTTATCTCTAAATGGTATTCATCATGAATTGCTTTTTTATTTTATTTTAGATGTATCGTTTGACGGTTAGAACACCTAGTGAAACCGTATCTGAACAATTAAGAATTTTGTTAGAACGTCCACTTACTTTTGGTGCTTAATTCCTCCCCGCCTCCTCCTCCTCCTCCTCCTCCTCCTCAACCCCAAACATTTTATAACAACAAAAAATTTCTTCCTCTCTTACTTTCATGCACCACCTATATACTCTACTATATACGCAACTAAAAAAAAAACATATCAAATTCCCCCCCCCCACCCACCATTGTATCATTAATAAATTATAAAAAAATAAATAAATAAAAAAAAAAAAGCATAATAGCAAAACGTTTTTGAAATAGAAATTAATTAATTATTTATATATATTTATATTTTTGTATATGAACACATTGAAAGAAAAGAGAGAGAGAGAGAGAGAGAGAGAGAGAGAGAGATTTTATTTTTATACAAAAGAAAATAGGTAAGAAAGTAAGATAGATAATGGGGTTTTGGATGATAAGGATGATGAGGAAAAGAAGAAGGGAGGGAATTATGATATATATATATATATATATAAAATTACATTCTCTCAAGAGGTTTTAAGCCCAACAAACGCATAGCATTACCAAGAGTAACACGAGCACAATAGTACATTAACAAACGAGCATCAGCAATTTCAGGAGCAGCACCACGAACCCATAAAGCTTCAAAACAAGCAGAAATTTCATGAGATAATTTGAAAGCAAAAGTAACTACATTACATGGTTCCAAACCATTCATCAAACTACGAACAAGATCAGGGTATTGAGCAACGGTACGCAAAACTTCAATAGCTTCAGGTTCCGTCAAAAGTTCCACATCGGCATTAGGATTAATAGTCAATCCACTCTTTCGTTCAACAGACATTAAACGAGCATGAGCATATTGAATATAAGGTCCAGTATCACCTTCAAAGGAGAACATACGATTACGATCAAATTCATAATTCTTAATACGACGTGCTGAATTATCTTGAATCTTTACACCCGATAAACCAATTTCATCAGCTACCTTTTCTGGTTCTACTACTTCATTATATTTAACTTCATTCTTACGCATGACATCATGCATAATCTCCTTGGCTTCATCCAAAATATCTTCTAAAAAGACAACAGTTCCTTTACGTGTCGACATGCCTTGTACCATGCCAAAATTAATATGTTCTACTTTGTCAGCAAAGTCATATTTCAATAATTCCAATGTCTTGAACAATTGTTTTAAATGTAAATCTTGTTGTGCAGCAACAACATAAATCATCTTATCAAATTTATATTTTTCATAACGTTCCAAAGCAGCACCAATATCACGGGTCAAATAAAGTGTGGTACCATCTCGTTTTTGAACAATGGCTTTTTCCAATTTGTATTTCGTCAAATCAATAATTTTAGCACCATCCGAATCTTCCAAAATACCACATTCTTGTAATTGTTTCAAAGCACGTTCCATACCATCACCTACTTGAGATTCACCTGAATACACATCGAAATGAATATTCAAACGAGCATAGACTTCTTTGTATTTAACAATAGATAAATCACGGAATCGACGCCAAAGAGATAAAGCTTCTTCTTCTCCTTCTTCCATCTTTTTGAAATAAGCACGAGCTTCATCATGAATCGTAGGATCAGCTTCAGCATCACGATTGATCTTGACATAGACTTCATATAAATGTTTGATAGGATCGGCTTGTAAAGCTTCTTCATTACCATGACGAGCGAAACCCACAGCCAATAAACCATATTGTTTACCCCAATCACCAAGATAATTCATAGCAATGGTTTCCCAACCATTGGCATCATAGACATTACGAATAAAAGCACCAATAATAGTAGAACGCAAATGACCCGCATGGAAAGGTTTGGCAATATTAGGTGAAGAGAATTCAACAATAGCCCGTTTACCTTGATCCAATTTATTTTTACCATAATCCAATCCAAATTTAGCAGCCATATCTACCGTCTTTTTCACTAATAATTTAGCATTGATACGGAAATTTAAAAAGGGTCCAATAGCCACAGCAGATAAGATATGATCATTGGGTTGAAATTGTTTAGCCCATTCTTGAGCGAATTGAGCAGGATTTCCCTTGACACGTAATCGAGGTACAGCAATAGCTAAATCACCATTTTCTAAAGAACGAGGTAAATCCAATGCATCAAAAAGTAATTTGGTATCTACACCTGAAATTTGATTCATTTGTGTTGCAATCATATTCTTGAATACATCCATCACGTTTGTCTCAGGTGAAGTACCAGGAAGTTGAGGAATTGTATCTAATTGGGTAGAGGTAGCTGCACCAGCAGCGATTTCTTCACCTAAAATCAAAGCAGCTTCCGTGACAGCCCATGAATGCGGTGTAGGTAATTGAGCAGAGTGTAAAACACCCCAAGCTAAAGCATCGACAAGTTGAGGTGTATCATTGAGTAAATATTTTGTTTGTTGTTGTTGTTTCACGAGTTGTTGAATAAGTGTAGGTTCTTGAGTTAAAATAATATCAACCCATCGAGATACGTTTTGAGATGAAGCATCGGTTTCATTTATCAAGTTATAGGAACGAATAAGATAACGCGCAACGGATGCTGTACCGATAATAGTGACTTTATCATTGACTTTTAATGTAGGTTCAATAGTATCCCGTGTAGGTTGAAGTTGAATAGTTTCTTTTAATTGAACATTAGAGGCAATAATAGCCAAAAGTTGAAATGGAATAGCATTCACGGGAACGGTTAAGTCCATCGTGTGTATGTGTGTATAAAAAAAAAAAAAAAAAAAGAGTAGTAAAAGAGGGAAAAAGGGAAAAAAGGGTTTAACTTTTTATCACAAAAAAAAGAACGCGAAAAAAAAAAAGTGGGGAGCCCAGAAAAAAAAAGGAAAATGAGTCATTGAAATAAGCCACATATTATTTTACACTGAATGACTCCTCCATTTTATGCAAAAATTGAACCGTGCGAAAGTTTTTTGATATTCATTAGTTTTAGGCTTTCTGTTGACCGTATCTCTCTTTTTTGGTAATAGTTTAAATCTTATAATAATAATAATTCTTTTTAATTCTGTTCAATTTTTTTTTTTTTTTTTTGTTGATATTGTTTTATAAATGACAGGAAATAAATCACACATCTTCCATTATTTTCGTTATTACTATATCTAGGATATTTTTTTTTTTTAGATGAAAATGACTCATGATAAATAAAATTTAACAATCATGAATCAATTCCACGCACATAAATATATAAAAAAAATTTCTCACAATGTACGTACGAAAAAAAAAATTAATATGTCAAAAAATATTATTTTTGCGTCAATTTATTTTAAACCCTATTTTAATTACATTTATAAAGGCATTCACTTTTTTATATGTAATGGGGAACAATCTTATCTTACGTATTATGATTTTTTAAAAAAAGAATTTTTTTTTTCAATTGACGTAGTCAGACGACTTGGGTAGATAAGAAAACAAATGTGTCGAAAAAAAAATGAATAATAGTTGTATGTATATGATAAAAAATCAAGTTTTTTTTTTCATAGGCCACTAACGTGTATGTCAATACGCTTATTATAAAACCCTAATCATGTGTTTGGATTATCATTGTAAGGGTAAAATAAGATTTCTATTAATTTCATTTGATATTAAATTAAAATACGCTAAAAAGAAAGAAATATATCATTTGCTGCGCAGAGAGAGAGACGAGAATGAAGGTTGTTGTAATAATGTGTAGTATTCATTTATATAATATATAAACAAGAATCATTTAAATAAGAAAACCCATTAATTATCATAACGACAATAACATAGCAATTTATATATATATATATATAAGTTACCATAACAACATATCTTGTTAAATTAAAGACACACATCTTTTTTAAAAGACAGGAAAAGCAAAGAATTTATATTTTTGGTGTAGCCATCAAAATTGTTCTTTGTAACACCTCAAAAAAAAAAAAAGCCAACAACGTGGTACAAAAAGAAAGGTGATACAGAATCATTTATTGTCTTCAAAAAAAAAAAAATGATGATGATAATTTCTCCACATGATTTTTATTTTTTCATCGGCTAAATCGTTCGGATTTTTTTTTTTTTTTTTTGAAACAAAAAGTGCAAAACCATACAAGTTTATTAAATTTCATCCTTTTACTTCTAATATATAAATAGAAAGCACACACACACACACACACACACACAAAAATAGAATAAAAAGAATTCAAGTATTTATTCTTTTTCTAATAATACGTATATATAAAAAAAAAAAAAAAAACAAACACGCAACTTATTTTTGTATAACCCAAGAAGATAATAAGCTATTTTTTTTTTTTTTTTGCTTTTTGAGTGAGTAAAGGTTCCTCTTTCTCTCTTTTTTTTTTAATGTGATAATCTCTAATAACCCCATGATATATATAAAAAAAAGAAACGCATCAACAGAACCCAAGTCTTACAGTAGACTCAGCAATAATACTAGCTTTTTACGTGCTGTGTTCGATAGCCTGACGCAACTCGTACGTGGACAATCTATACAACAAAAAGAACAACACGCA
>JAEPRB010000484.1:0-17899 GCA_016758965.1 Circinella minor
TCCTTTAAATTCTTCATCAGTATTCGAATTTGCTCAAATGATGTTCGCTAATGCGGAACAGGAGAACCGACAGATGGAGGAAGAACAAGAAAACCAACAGATGCAGGAAGAAGATGCCGAGATCTTATAAATCCAGAATGATGACGATGAAATTTTGAGATATTTAGATTATCAACAAACTTGTATTGCTCAAGTTAATATAAACATGATTGCAACGCTCATCTTACATGCTTCGATTGCTATGCCTCTTATAAACCAAGATATATTTTATGAAATATATATAAGCAGCCCTTTGTTTATGGCTCAATCATGGGAATGCCACTCGTACTGGACTTCCTTCCATCCTTCACTTAGTGACGAGGAAGAACGACGTAGCTCATTCAAAGCACATTACCGAATTACTCTTGAAACATTTAACAATCTTATCAGAAAATTATCGTCTTGTGAAGAATACATGGGCAGTCAACTTCACGGTAGATTCCCTCTATTTATTCAAGTTGCCACTGTTCTTTGGCGATTTGCAAATTCTATGTTTGGTTTTCGAGTTATGGAAATGACACTTGGGATAAAAGATGGTTCATACAACAACTTCACGAATCGTTTTGTTGATGCTATGAAACATGTCGGTGAACAAGTGATCATATGGCCAGTAAACGATCGTGAACGAGCATTAGAAATTGCAAATGGTTTTCGTGGAAGAGGAACTGCAGAAGAGCTGAGGTTGAGTGGTGTTATAGGTGCTATGGATGGCAAACTTGTTGTCATTCATAAACCTGCTAGTCGTGGAAATCTATACGTTGACCGTAAGAACTGGTCATCTATGAGTTTACTTGCAGTGTGTGATCATAGAACAAAGTTCATGATGGTTAAAACTCGTGATTCAGGTTAGTAAAAGTTGTCTAATTGTTTTATGCAATATATATATATATATATTTCTATGCAGACATTGGTTTTTGTTTTTTAAAAGTAAATAAAAATATTATACATACACCTATTATATCACAGCCTATGTTAAAAAGGAACTGTTTTGCTAATTATGCAGGACACGTTCATGATGCCTGAGCTTTTCATGAAAGCAACCTTTACTCAAATATAATTAATATACCTGACCAGATATGTCCTGCAGATACCTATATCATTGCAGGTAATGAATAAATTTCACGACTCGTAGTACTATCCTATATTAAATAAATCGATACATTTTGTTTTAAGATTCGGCATTCCCACTTTTACCCAGAGTTATTACTCCATTTAGTGGTTCAGATAACCCTGGCCTCAAATGCTTTAATAAGATACTATCCCGAACGAGAATCAAAATCAAACATGCATTTGGTTCACTTACAATGAGATGGCATACATTGTGGATTCAATTGTATATGCTCGACATCCCTCGAATAGCAAAAACCATATATGCATGCTGTGTTTTGCATAACATGTGCATCGATGGTAGTGATATTGAAGATTTGGATGATGCAGTCATAAATGAATTTAACAGTTTTGTTAATCTAGACCCAAGAGTTTCAAACGAGACTATACATAATGTCGAATTGGTTAATGGAATAGATGAACCAGATGAACCAGCCGAGCCAGGACACGATGTTAGAGAAATTCCTAACAGAGAGGATCATCTTGTATATACCAGACTCATGAACGGATTTGAAGCAGAAGGCGTAGTGGCTAGGCAATGCTTGCTAGAAGCCATAGTACCACGGGACCTCTGGGATCAATAGGACCAGCATACAGATGGTCGTGGTGAAAGAAGAAGAGGAAGAGGAAGAAGAGATAGAGGAAGAGGTGAAAGAGGTAGAGGAAGAGGAAGAGCTAGAAGAGCAACACATAGATAATCAGTAGTTCATTACTGTTTTTGTGAATGCCTAGAATATAATTTTCTTTTATTATAATTTGTTTGAATATTTATTTATTTTTCAAAAAGAAGATATAGGCAGATATAAAGATCGGCGAGGAAAGCAAGAATTGTAAAAAAAAACTATTGTCTACTTGTTTGATTATTTCTATTGTTATTCTGTTGAATTTCGTTATTTTCTTCCACAGCATTAATAAGACGACTCATCAATGCTACCATGTCATCATGTCTCATAGATCTGTCCCGACGACTGGCTTCACGTTCATTTCTACGAATTAATTGGTCTTCAAAGCGACGTTGGCGGATGTTATGTTCAAATCGGTCTGTTTCATCCAGTGCTCTGATCCTGTTGATCTCGAGAAGTCATTCGATGCGATTTGCCATGTCCGCATTATTGTTCGAGAGAATTGTTTGAAACTCTTCATCTCTCATACTGTTAGCACCGCGACCGCGACCGCGACCACCACGAGCACCACGCTCCACACCTTGAGCCGTTTGTGTAGCATTTGTTGATGCCGTAGTTTCTGTTCCTGATGGACTTGATGTTACGACATTTGAGAGAGGTGATCGTCTCATGTTTTCACTTCTATTTATACTGAGAGCTGGTGTGACAGATCTTAGTTGCCATGAATAAGGTGTAAGACCCCTTTGCTGATCCACAGCAATATCGGGTGTTCCTCGAGGCAACGAGAATGTTAGCTCTGGTTCCCAATTGAAAATCGGAGGTGTGCCATCAGGTGTGGCTAACCTATGGGAGCGAGAAATAAAAGCTAACCGTTGTTTGTGGTTCTCTCGAAAACCAGTGTCATTATTTACGACCTCTTGGGTTTGTGTTCCAAGATTTTCCTCCCCCGTTTCCTCTTCCCTGTCTTCATCCAATCCACCTCCTCGAGTTCCTTCATCATCATCATCATTATTATTATTAGCATTATTATTATTATCATTATTGCCACGTCGTTCATAATAAAAATGAGCTCCTGTGGCCCCTATGTCCATCGATTCAACAGTGACTTGACGATTTATTGATGGATCGTCTGTCACAATGCTGCCAATTTTATCATAATATTCCCATGGGACGACTGAACCACCAATGCCAGTGAAGACATGATGATGCTGACGGATCCAATGGAATGTTCCTCTCATCGCGTTTCATTTGTTGATAACTTTTTCAGTGTTCAAATTTTCAACAAAGCTATCGACATCATATCCGTTTGCTCCAAATATATTGTCGACATTGCCCACAGTGACATTACTTTTAGCATCGTCAACGATTTTTTGCCAAGCCCTTTGAGTCACTTGTCCTGATGGTGCATTTCTCATTGACATATACTCGTTTGCCATTACGTCCAAGAATATACGAATTACATCATTATTCCATCTTATGTTCCCATTTCTAGGACTCGATTCAAGCTCATCATGAAATTCAATATGACCTCTCTCGCGATCAACACGAAGTACTGAAGTATCATCAAGGCGATCTCCTTCAAACATTACAGTTGGCGTCATTTCAGATCTCGAACGAGGTTCTGATTCAGTTTCAGGTTGACTATCAACTCTAAAGACTGACGAATATTGACGATAAGGGTGATTTTGGTTCATTTTTGATAAATATTAAAACCTGCAGATAAGAGAGTAGTAATAGCATTCGCAAAGAAAAATCGACGCGTGCATGTTATTTTAGTACGTCCAAAAGAGGAAATAGACATAAAAAAAAACTAGAAAAATTTAATTTTTTTCAAATTCAAATATGGAAATATTTCCATATTTAACGTGGGATTATTTTTTAATTTTTCAGGTTTGTGAGCAGCTACTATCTATTAAAAAGCCAAACATACTGTACATGGGAGAAATTCTTTTCTGTTTGGGTTCCTCTTTATTCTTATTTATATTTTACTCATCTTCAAATACATCTAAAAGATTTATACTTCTGTCAGCAAAATACTTGAACCACTGATCTGAATAATGGACTTCGAAAGATCACTTGATACTAAACGATTATAATGCTACGTGATGAATATAGCCGCACGCGAAAAACAACGTTCACTTAAGACAGAACTTTAAACTTTATATTATGAAAAAAATATATGCTCCATTTGGCACTACATGTTCTTTTTTTTTTGATAGAATATAAATGATTGAAGATGGATTAATTGACTTTGGCAAGTTTTTTATATGATTAATTTACTCTTCATACCGTTTTTTTACACGAACCGACATACTGTACATATACAATAACTATGAAAATCTTCTGTCACCTTAACAATTACATTACGAATATTCTCTGCTGACGATTGTAACTTGAGTGCGACGACGAATCTATCTTACACGACAATTGGCTTTATTGACCCATGGATCTTATTGAATACAGCACAATGCTGCTGCTCAATTTTATAAAAAAAAACTCCTGCCTTGTAATATATCATTATCTTAACATAATTAATCTTATCCAGCCTGATATTCTGGATGACAATTGATAAATGCTATCACTATTTCTTTATACACACACCTCTTCTTCCAAGTTATATCACTACGCTGTTTTTGTTTACTATTGATATTGGTATCTTATTTTATTTTTCTTTGGGTAGATTATATAGGTTGTGCCAAAAGCACTTGAAACAATAATGTTTGGAAAAAGTGTTCTGGATATGGATTGATATTACGCTTCGTATACTTAGATTTGGATAATGGATATTTGGATAGTATAGATTTATGTGACTGAAGATGTCATCGAATATTATAAAGATGCTTTCGACCAATTGACACAAGGGGAAGATGAACCTCCAAGAATGTTTTTGGGACGAATTCAACAAGCTGCTGATTTGGCAGAATTAACTAATAATAACTAAGGCGAAGCCTTAATTGAAGCAAAGTTTAAATCAGGTTTATTACCACATATAAAGAAACATTGTTACATGATGGGAGCAACATCATTTCCTGACTACAAACAGTTCGCATATGGGTATTGGAGAGGACAACACGGTACTACCTTATATCCTCAAGATAATCCTTTTATTCCACAAAAAGCCGATGACAGAATTCCTACCGCATGGTTGAATAGAAACGACCCATTAAGAGAAACTAGTAAAAAAGCTCAATCGCGCGCTTTCCATCCTCCCAGGTTAGACCATGAATCCGGATCTAACTCTCCATCTATAAATGCATTAACTAAACAAATGCAAAATCTTGAATTATTTCAACATGAATCAGAAAATCCACCCAACAATTTACATGATGATTCCAACTTTAGTTTAGAAAGAATATTGCGAAGATTAATTCAAGAAGAAACAAAGAAATTGACACAACCCACAAACTTTTATATTGATCGCAATAATAACAGAAATCAATACCGTAATAATAATAATAATAATAATAATAATTATCGTAACAATCAATATCGAAATAACTCTTACCAACAATACAATAACAACAGAGGCAATTTTTACCAATACAACAACAGAAACGAAAGCCAATAGAACAGGAACGATAATCAATATAATCAAATGAATGAAGAGAACAGATCAGGACCGAATAGATATCAAAATAACAACAGAAATGAATCCTCTTTTAAACAAGATCCTCCACCTCGTCCTAACTCACCTTCTGCTACTTGAGCTGTTTTGGAAGAAAATGGTGGTTATATTGAAAGTTTGTCTAGTAGTGACATAAATAATTCTTATGACCAAGAAAATGAATATTTTTCTGACAATGATGATTATTTTAACGATGACTTGCAAGTACACGAAGACGATTTTGATAAGTTATATGCAGCACAACAACGTATTCCAAAACCTTCAACTCGTCAATTGAGACTGCGTAATGAAACAGGTAAGGTAAATAAAGTAAATTCACAAAAGAAAGTTGATTTTGTAGATCCCCCAGTTCGACATAAGTCAAGGAAACAAAAACAAGCCACGCAACAGCTTGACAATCACATGAGTTACCCATTACACGCTGAACAAATTTTAAGCTTCCAGCTTTTCAATCTTCTGTTCCTAACCCTGAAAACTTACCAGTACCTCCACCACCTATACCGACAACCGGTCTTGCATCAGTATTTGGAGATTTAAGTCTAAATAAAACACAGAAACCTGTCGGAAGTCAATGGACAGATATAAGAAATAAAAATAATAATGAAATGGATACCAACTCACCTCCAGGCTCCAGCTGAAAAAGAAACAGAAAAAGAAATTGAAAAATTGCCTCCCCAAAATTTTTCTGAAGTTCCTTTAAATACCTCAACCCAAAATAAAACAACCCCTTCTAAAGTCTCACAACAAAAGTCTCCTGTTACACAAAGAGATAAACAAAAAAATAACGGCCCTTACTCAAAATATAATAAGAAAAGAACCTTATAACGTTGCTACTGATATTTTAGATCGTACAGCAGATATTAGCTTTGGTCAATTATTACGAATAGCCCCTTCTCTTCGACGCCAATTCACTGGAGCCTGTAGAACAGCCAGAACACTTGCCGTCTTGGATGAACTACCAAAATCAATGCAAAACACTACAGCTTTATATGCTGTTTTCTATCTTCACTCACTGCCTATTCGCACTTTAATTGATAGTGGAGCTTCAAAATCGTGCATATCATTAAACTTGATCCAAAGACTTAAATTAACAATTCAAGAACCTTCTACAGCAGTTTTCATGCTAGGAAATAGTGACAGACATGCTTCCTTAGGAATTATCAATGATTTACCTTTAAAACCAAATGGAACAGCAGCCATACCCGCTTCGTTAGAAGTATTACCTACTACACCTGCTGATTTAATAGTTGGAAATGATTGGCTTTGAACTGCACATGCAAAAATAGATTACCAAACAAGAAAGATGTGGATTCATCATGGAAAACCTCGGTCTATACCTATCTCGTATGAACGACAAAGAATGGATTTAATTAGTCCTTGGTCTAATAAAGAATCCTCCTTGAATGAAGAAATAGAAGCAGACGTCTCTGATGACGATTATAGTGATGATTCTGGAATTGACTCTACTTCAGATACTTATTCAACTGATTCAGAAGAAGATGCTTCTCCATTAGAAGAAATGCTTACCAACGAATATTGGCTAGGCGACGAACTTTATCCGATAGTAGAAATTACTCACCCATTACAATTATTTACTAACAACGACATACTACAAGTCATAGTTACAGAAGAAATCTCGCTGTCATTTACTACTTATCAAACTTACGATATCCCGATTCTCTCTTAGCACCGATCTTCAAATACCTTTACATTTGAATTAAACACTTCACTACCCGATTATATAGAAATATATAGTGGAATATTATATCCTTCTGATACAGCATATCGTATTTCCATTATCAACATGTCAGAATCAGAGAGTTACAATTTAAAACTTGGTTCTATGATCGGTGAATTAGTTCCTGTAACATCAGATTCACAAGGATATGATCTGGTTAACGAAGTTGATAAAACAAGACTCTTATCCAACCAAGACATACCTTTTAGACAATCACTATCGAAGGACCAACTTGACCAAATCGAAATTGGACCACTTGATAATAATTTAAAACAAGAATTAATTGCGCTTATAGAAAGATACCATGACATATTTGATTGGGATAAAAACCATATTGGTCATACAACAAGAATTAGTTATAAAATTATTACAGACCCAAACATTGCTCCTATACATCAACGACCCTATCACATGAGTCCTCTTGAAATTAAATATCTCAAAGAAGAAATTGAGCGTTTTTGTAAGATGGGAATTATTCGAGCTTCATCTAGTCCATGGACTGCACCCATACTTATGGTCAAGAAAAAGAATAATGATTACAGACTCGTTGTCGACTATCGAAAATTAAACGCTATTACTCGAGCAGATAGCTATGCTATTCCACGAATTGACGAACTACTTGATTCTTTATGTTCTGCCTCCGTATTTTCTGCTCTTGACATGTCTTTAGGATTTTACAACATACCAATGTCTACCAAATCGGACTCCATTGCAAAGACTAGCTTTTCATGTCCAATCACAGGCTCATTCGAATACTTAAAAATGCCAATGGGATTAACCAACGCTCCAGCAACGTTTCAAAGATTAATTGACATTGCATTTCGACCTCTTCTAAACCGCTGCTTAGTTGCTTATATTGACGACCTGAACGTATATTCATCAGACCATAAACAACACTTACATGGCCTTGCCAAAGTATTTGCTTGCATAAAACATTTTGGTCTCATCGTCAATCCACGAAAATGTTCATTATATAAAAACTCACTAGTATTCCTTGGTTATGTGATAACATCAAATGGATTAAAAACGGACCCTGATAAAATAAAGAAAATAGCTGATTATCCACAACCACAAACAATCACCCAAATAAGAAGTTTCATTGGATTATGTTCTTATTATCGACGATTTATTAAAAATTTTGCTGCAATTGCACGACCTTTACATGACCAAATGAAAGCAGAAGGAAAACGACCTCCTTGGGGACCTGAGACCACTAAGGCATTTGAAACTTTAAAAGCTGCATTATGTAATAGTCCCATTCTCATAAGACCAGACTTTGACAAACCTTTTAGATTGATAACAGATGCTTCCCGAGAAGGGGTCGGGATTGTTCTGTGCCAGCATAATCAAGAAAATAAAGAACATGTTGTGCTTTATGCTAGTCGAGGATCATTATCTAACAAACGCAATTACGGAATTTCAAAGCTTGAAATGTTAGCTGTCGTATGGGGAGTAAAAACATCGAGACCTTATTTACTTGGAAATAAATTCACTATTATTACTGATCATTCAGTATTAAAAGAATTATTAAATACTCCTCGACCAGAAGGCATTATAGCAAGATGGATTACCACTTTATCGGAATACTCCTTTGAAATAAAATATCATCCAGGAAAAGAAAATAGAAATGCAGATTTTCTCAGTTGCCTTGGATACTAAACAACATCACATTTCTGACCAGCATTTAGGAAGTCGTAAAAAGCTTAAATTCATTATAATTAACATATTATATAACTCTTTATAACCCCTTTAAAAAAAGATTTATATCTATATCATCAAACAGTAAACATTAATACAAGACAAGCCAACTTATTTCAACTTACTTCAACTCTCCTAAAAACAACTTGAAACATTGAATCAGCACAAAAATCAGACATCACACAACATTAACATAAACAGGAATAATTCATCATGGACGATACTAAATTAACCATTTTACAATACTACTTGGACACATTAGAATACCCTACAGGTATTACAAGACAACAACAAAGATACATTGATTCACAAAGCAAACATTATTTTGTTTACAACGATCGACTATATTGAAGAGACAAGGACAATAATCCACGCCTTGTATTGACTAAACAAGAAGCAAATAACGCCATTTATTTTCACCATTTTCATCCTATGGGTGTCCATTTTCTATTTTTTAACACATATCACAAGATTGCCAGACGCTATTATTGGGAAGGCATGAAGAAAGATATACAAGATGCCATTTCACGATGTGATCGCTGTCAAAAACAAGGAAAGCCAACTTTAAATGAATTATTACACCCAATTCCTGTTGAGCCCACTCCTTGGTCAAGAGTAGTTTTAGACATAAAACATTTCAGACCTTCAAGAAAAGGCAATCGCTATGTAGTGGCCGCCATTGATGCATTTACAAAAACAGTTGAGGCCAAAGCATTAAGATATGCAAACAGTACTGAAATAAGTATATTTTTATACGAAGATGTCCTTTGTCACCATGGATGCCCATCCATTATAATCACAGACAATGGTCTTCCTTTTGCAAATAAACTTGTTGAAGAAGTATGCAAACAATTCTCCATAGAATGGCGTAGAGGAAGTTTTTACCATCCAGAATCACAGGGTATTATAGAGTGCTTTAACAGAAGTTTAGGACAATTATTAAAGAAAAGACCAATAGAAGAAAAAGATGATTGGTGTTCCTATCTTGCAGCTAGCGTATTTGCATACCATACAATAGTACAAAATACTGTGAAAGTATCTCCGTTCAAATTATTATATAGAGTAGAAGCAAGAACTCCTTTCGACAATACCATAGAAGGTTCCAATATAACTGAAGAGTGGTCAGAAGAACAACTATCAAAAAGAATAGAAAAACAACTTGAGTTGCTACAAAACATATGAAAGAATGCCTACGCGTCAATAAAAATATCACAAAAGAATCAAAAAGCCATGATAGAGAAGAAAATATTAGGAAAAAAGAAACATTTGATGCAACCAGCTTTTGAGATAGGAGATACTGTACAAGTCTTTAAATCAATGGTTCAAACAAGTTTTAGTGGAAAGATAGACGAAACCTGGGATGGTCCTTTTATTGTGGTCGAGAAGAATAATAAAAGTGGTTATAAACTTGCATCTATGAAAGGAGAACCATTGAAAGGCACTGTTCATGGAAATCAATTAAGATCATATAAATTGCCAAATGTACAATTCCGACCTTCTTTTACCTCTTCTAATCCAACTACTGATCATTTAAATCTCTTACAACACTTTAACAAGATGAATAGCAACAATCAAAATAACAATTTCGAAGACTGGTTGTTCCCAGAATCAAACATTCAAGATTCAGACCCCGTTACTGATAATTCCATTGACATCGATGTCATTTTAAATAACTTTGATACAGCGGTTTTCCAGACCGATACTGATCTTATTACAAAAGAACAAACATTGGTTATTGAAACAGAGACTACAACAGAATCCGCACCTAATTCCAGGAGTGAGGACACATTAAGTGGGCTAGAGGATTATTTGCAACTAATGACGGGACTAAAACTATCCCTATACACCCAATCATTAATACAAGGACTGGTTTGGTATGAAACATACAGAGTAAACATCAAGAAAAATCGAGAAGAGGTAAGAAAAAATATAGCAAACGAGATTGCCGGTTCTGCCAATTTGAGTAAATTCATTAAAGGGAAATTTACAAAAGGAACAAAACAAATCCTAGAAGCTAATGGAGTTTTTTCAGAAGAGCTGCTAAACACCAAGAATCAATTCAGACAAAAATCAGCACAAGAACTCAAGAAAAAGCTTAAATAAATCAATCAATTCACAATTAACTTCATTTCTACATAATATATCCCAAAACTTCATTCTCATACAATATATATATATATATATATATATATATAATAAAAACACATTATACTTTAACTCAAACCTATCTTCATCATAAAGATTAGTCAATAAACAAATGGTTAGATCAAAAGAAAAAAATTTAAGACATAAAAGGCAAAAGGGGTCATTAAACCATTACTATCACACTTAAGGGGAAAATCTGGAACTCTTACAGATACCATTCCAGATACTATTGGAACTCTTCTAGATACCATTGTTAGTTTTCCAGATACTATTGGAGCTCTTCCAGATACCATTGTTACTTTTCCAAATACTATTGGAACTCTTCCAGCTACCATTGGAACTTCATACGAAAACTCATATGACACAAACAGCAAGGAGCTGGTGTTCAAAAAAAAAGAAAAAAAATGTATAAAAAGGACCTTATCATACATCTTAAAAATGATAATTCTATTTCAAATTAGCTCCCTTTATTTATTAATCATGAACCGTTCTACTTCTTCCACCCCATCGTCTTCAAGTAACTCCCAAATCAGTGAAACCGAATACATAGAAAATTACGGATGGGATAACAAAACACAAGAACAGTACCCCCAGATTTGGTCTCAAGAAAAAATCAAGTAATTCCCGAACTAACAATACAACTAAATGGAAATACACTGTTTCGATTCTTTGACCCTGATTTTATCCCTCCCCTAAAATTCTCAGAAGGTGATGAGCTACAGCTGGAAAACAGTTATTACTTTGACATTGTACCTAAAATAATAAAACTCAAAATGAATCAAGCAAAGTTTGTACAAGATATTATCCGAACAAAAAAAATACTCACAAACTGCATTGCATATCATCTGTTACCAACGTTGTGGAAATTAAGTAATGAACATGAAAGAAAAGATTATATCAGAAATTATATTTTTACTCATCTCCATGATACTTATGTCACTGGAGATCAAGAATTGCATATTCTAATTCTTAATTATTATAACAATCTTCTTGCGGCTGGATTCCCGCACATACTTCCTTCATAGGACGTGAATTTTTAAAGCTGGGGGACCTGTTACATCCCTTTTTTCTCTTAGTTTTATATATATATCACCATGGGAAATTGGGAACCAAAATCCTAACAATCCTAACAATCCTAACAAATCCTAACATCTTTTTATGTTACACACTTCCAAATTTGGTCAGAAAAAAATAAATCCTAACAATCCTAACAATCCTAACAAATCCTAACGTTTTTTTTACGTTGCACACTTCCAAATTCGGTCAGAAAAAATTAAATCCTAACAATCCTGACAATCCTAACAAATCCTAACATTTTTTTTACGTTGCACATTTCCAAATTCGGTCAGAAAAAATTAAATCCTAACAATCCTGACAATCCTAACAAATCCTAACAATTTCAAGTTACACATTGAACATTTCAAGGCCCCAAAGTTAAGTCACGGTCAATGTCTAGTACAGTGGACTGAAGGACAAAACGAACGATTTCATTGTATTGATGAATTTGAACATTATAAAAAAGTAAATACGGAAAATATTTTATATGGATATATAAATAAAGGTGTGTCTGTGTGCATGTCGGATTGAAACTATATTTTACTAATCTTCCCAAGGGTAATATCTCCTGGAATCATTTCAGGATATACAACATAGTATCGGTCTGGATGGAGTGACGATTTTAGTAGTCCCGCGTAACCTCGAATGTTACTGGCATGGACAACGTAGAATTTGTCACTACGACTTGTATTTTCGCTTGTACGGTGTCCATATGGGACGCCTGTTTTCATCGCTCTTGGTGATGTGCCATACTTTGTCATTTGTAAATTTCCATATATTTTCACCAAACATAAAGGGTGTTCACCAGCTATTGGAAATATTGCCAAAGTAAGTATTTATTTTAATAATTAATTCATTTTTATAATCAAATCAACAACTATAAATGAACTAACCTCCTTCATAAGTGTGCGTGAAAAATAATATAAGCTCACCAAAGTATGTAGCCCATCCACCCCCTTTGATGCGAAGCCGAAGCTTAACGAGTGCATCCATTTTTTTTGCAGTACTTGGGAATTCTTGGCATCGATAGATGGTGTCAATCTTGAACAAACGTTCACTAACTCGAATATTTTGATCCAAGGTGCTACGCCTAACACGGTTGTCAGGGAAATAATTATGCCAATACTTTTTGACATATCTTTCAAGGTTATATTTGGAATACGCATCAAGGGTTGAGAATTGAAAATCCCAAAGTTCAACTTGGTCGATACTAGGAGATTCGTCATCTTCTTCGTCACCTTCACTGCCTTTTTCGTCACTGCTGTCACCATTGTCACTTTCCGCACCCTCCTCGCTTTCATTACCACTATCAAACTCTTCATCGATATCATTTTCAAAATTGTCAATAACAGTAGGTTGAATAACATAAAAGTTTTCCGGTTCTTCAGCATCATCGAGTACTTCTTCTTCTTCACCATATATGCGTTCAAAGGTACGTAACAGCAATTGACGCTTGATAATATTGGCAGCGTTGGCACCAGGAAGCACGCGCTGTTTGATATGGCGTTTGAAGAATCCTACAGTTTATATAAAATATATAAGCTCATCATAAAATCATAATTTAACACCAACATAATTTACAACATACCGATTGCGCGTTCGGCTGATCGTGTACTATACGCTCTGAGGGGACCTAACTTTGAGCAGATTGTATGTATATGGCGCAAGTAGTGGAAGTTGACATTGTTCATCATGTGGAGATGCCAGACATGTAGGTTCCTATCAAAACACATCCATTTTTTTTAAGTAAATGATGAATACATATATAACTTTAACCAGTATAGTACTCACTCTTCAATATTAGCTATGTCATCATCATCGATTTCCCACAGAAGAGCTAACGTACATCCGATCACAAGTGACATCAAGGCTTGAACTTGTTCACTGTTGGCTGTATAGATATCCACCAAATTTTCGAATACCAAAGTTGGCACCACAATTTGCAAGAACATTATCCAGTCAACAGAGCGCATGAGACCTGCTTTTCGAGACACGTCTATTGATAGAAGGTAAATCAACATCAACTCCTAATTAATGTATATTTTCTTTTTTTCTTTTTACTTGATAATAATATATACCTCTAAAGCTTCCTTCGAATATTGACGATGGAATAGTTCTCCCCGATTCAACAAGAGCACTCCCAATTTTTAAACACTTTTGCTTTGGCAATCGAATAGTGGTATTGACATCAGTTTCGAAATCACCAGAAATCATGCTCCACAACTTCTTTGTCACATTTGCACCTATCAAATGCATCTCATCCAACCCAAAAAAAGAAGATCCATGGAATGACTTCAGCTTAGCAAACTCAGTTGCTTTTGCAATACCAAATTCCTATATTGGAAGAACAAGATATTAGTCCATAAGATGGCGCTCAAAACTCAAAACATTTAACCATGATAGCCCTTACTTGATTTCCATATTTAAATTCATCATTGCTTCTTTCTTGAGGCATATTCACAGTCCCAGTATAATAACGTCCATTTCCTCTACCAGTTGGGCTGATGGATGATACACTCTTGATATGACATTGTCGACAACCATAACTTGAATTATGGCCTGAATGATGTATCAACTCCTGGACACCAACAATGTCACCAGATGCCAGTAACAGGTGTACCTTGACTTTGACCGCGCCGTTTGGAAATCTCACTTCCATTCCCGCATTCTCAAGGATAAATAATTCATTCATCAAAGGGTTCAAAAAACTGTACAAGTTTCCAGTGTGATCTGCCAGTATTATTGATACCTGTAACATATTTTTTTTCTTATACCTGGATATATTAAAAAAAAGTTAAGTATACATCACAAGTAATCAAGTTAAAATACATAATACAAAAAAAAATAATATGAATACTAACCTCTCATTTGGCGGCAGACTCAGAAATACTATATGCACAATTGTCATTTTAGAACTTCCTCCTTTGAAAGATGCAAATCCGTCGATGAACAATGATATAGCAAGATCCAAATCGTCCATGGATTGATTAGGGAAGAGGTTTGGCTTCAATTCCTTGTACACGGACCCATCAAATATATCTTTCAACATTCCAGGACTATGCTCTTGTGTCATAGTTTGGTAAAGCGAGGATCGGATTTCATTATTTGCAATGAAATATGCCAACTGTCTTGCAAGTAGGAAGTACGACATGGTTGCTATTGGCTTTCCGTTTGGACTAAACTGTTTTTCTTTGCACTTGCAAGGATGATTTGAAAATTGAGGGAAAAGCCGGCAACGGTTTGGGCACATACGGTACTTGGTCTCCTTGAGTTTGAACATTCTCTCCAGGCGAGCTTCACTCTTTGCAGGGCTAAACAATGGTATTTTATCTATTTTTTTGGTACGTTTTAGCATTACTTATTCATTAATAAGTACTATAGAAACCTAGTGCTTACCAAACTCATCATCTACAATCCACTTGTTCAACATTAGCAGTAATGAATTATACCCAGCTCGACTGACATTATTCTCCTGCACCCAGCAATACAAGTCGTAGCTTTTGCGTTCGTGGTCTTATAATGTTAGCGGTGCATCAACAGATTCAATGATTGGACTATTTGTTGATAAGGGTGGCTCCAAATCCCAAGCATCGACATAAATGCCTTGAATTTCTTCTTCATCAATACCAATGGCTGACATATCATCCGAATCGTCATCTTCACTTTCTTCTTCGGTATAGTTATCATCAGTGTCATTATCAGTATCGTCACCATCACCAGCAATACCAAGGATTGGAATACCAAAAACAGTCGGAATAGTGGAGGCAGCATGATGGATGGAATCAACAGGATGAGTAGTATCAACAGAACGAGTGGGAGGAGTTTCTAATTCTTGACCAACAAATGGTGCTTCGGGTAAACCAAAATCGAAATCGTCCATGTCCATGTTATTATTATTATGCTGGTGCAGATTAAAGGTAAGTCCATCTTCATTAACTTGGCCTTGTCCTATAGCTATAGGTTCTGCTTCTGGCAATTGTTCAGGATCATTAGCGACCGGTGCATATGTCTGTTCATAATGGTAATAAGGTGTATTGTTTCCAACTACATAGATCAAAAGGTCAGTATTAGGTGTAAGATAATGTATAGTAACTATATTATTTTAAACAATATTGACTGTACCACATGTTTCATAATGCGCTTGGAACCTCCGTTTATTATAAGGCAAGTTGCATTTCTCACAATATATATCTTTTGGATTGGGCATAATAAAAAAAAACTTGATGAATATAATGGTTGAATGGATTTACTTTAGGTCTTTTATAGGTTTTTTTATAGTGCTGCGCCTGAATTTAAATATTTATTTTGTTGCGTAGTACCATAATATCTCGTACGTAAGAACAACCTAACATACTTTAAAAAAGGGTAAAGGACATTCCAACATGCAGCATCAACATGAACCCAATGAACAACGAACAATCGCGAATGACATTTATGATGTTGTTTTCGAAATTTTAAACTGCACTAAGCGAATTGAGCAGGATGTTCAATCTATTAACGAACGCATTAGTCATTTAGAAAAACAACCGCAGCAACAACAACAACAACCGCAGCAGCAACCGCAGCAACAACAACAATTGGAACAGACGCAGCAACAACTGGGGCAAGTGAATCTACAACTAGAAGTACTGCGTAACATTTTTGGCAAAAAGTTGGAAAGATTCCCCCCAATTCCACTCAAGCCGTTCACCATTCCTTCTGGTAACATCATCCCAGCCCCAAGAAATGCGAAGGGTAATGCTATAACGCATACAAAAAAACATGTTATAGTTCATTTTGTCGGTGCTGTATGAATTTTAGAGAATCAGAGGAACTTGAGCAAGTTGAAAGTATCATGCGGCATTTCACTTTGCAAGTGAAGAACCGCTATAAAGGTTTTTTGCAGGTTGCGTACAATAACTATGAAGATGCATCTGGCAAAAAGGGGTTGGGGGCAATGGGTGACATGGATATTCTTGCAAAGGATTTTGGAATTTTTGTCAAGGAAAATATTCAAGGTATACCAATGGACATTTGTGAGGATAATTGGGTTGCCAATTATTTTCTCAAAACATTGGGATACACAATCACTCGCCCGTAAGTAATTGAATATGATGGAAAGCTAGGAAATTGTTTAAATGCTAATAATACCATTTTTTCTAGTAAGGGTAAAGAAAGTACGAAGGATACTACTGGTTCGGTTAGTCAGGCAATGTATGTATAAATTTATAATAACCATAGCATTATTGATTCTAATCATTTAATAAAAATGTAGGAGTTTGATGGGTCCATCCTCTGTTGTCTCGTCTTCTACTCAGGCCTCATTCATGTCAACGTAAGTAGTGATCGATTTGATAATGTGATATTTTACCTGAGCAATGGTCCTGATAAATTAATATAAATTGATTCTAGTGACAGCGATGTAGGTCTCTTTGTTGGCGAGTCAGCACCAGGGTAAGTCACCATAAACAACTAGAATTTGCTTATGCCAATAAAGCAGTAATTTCATTCTCTTCTAACCATAACAACTCTATAGGTCATCCTCCTCTGCCATTGATCCTGTTTTCTTGATTCCACCTGTTCCTGCTTTCTCTATTCCTGCTCCTCGATATCCTCTTCCTACTACCACTACTACCACTACTATGCCTGCTACTGCTTCTGCTACTGCTTCTGCTTCTGCTACTGCTTCTGCTTCTGCTACTGCTTCTGCTACTGCTTCTGCTACTTCTACTTCACCACTTACAATTGTTCCTCCTGCTCCTGTTCCTTATTATAATGATCCTTCTTCTTCTATGCACCCACCGTCGTACAACCAATATTTTTCCGCCCAACCTGCCATATCATCAAACGCACAAGCTCTTTTTTCATCCAATCTGCCTTCCACTCCAA